>LZPO01088508.1:0-23753 GCA_001675575.1 Neotoma lepida | reverse complement strand
CTCTGCTTCTTGCTGGTGACTGTATCTATCCCATTGTGGCTGCTACTGCTACTGTCATCAGAGCTTGCTTCTACTACTCTCTGATGTGGACTGAAGGCCCGTGATTCACCAAGAATCTTATTGGCCTTCAGCACCAGATTCGAACTACCAGGTGTGTTGGCTGTTTTTGTCTACTTGACACAAGCTAGAACTATCAGAGAGGAGGTAGCCTCAAATGAGAAATGTCTCCATATAGGCTGTAAGCAAGCCTGTAGGGCATTTTCTTAATTAGTGATCCATAGAGAAGGGCCCAGCCTATTGTGGGTGGGGCCATCCTTGGGCTGGTGGTCCTGGGTTCTATAAGGAAAAAGTTGAGCAAGCCATGGGGAGCAAGCCAGTAAGCAGCACTCCTCTAAGGCCTTTGCATCAGCTCCTGCCTCCAGGGCCTGCCCTGTTTGAATTCCTATCCTGACTTATTTCAATAATCAACAGCAATATGGAAGTATAAGCCAAATACACTCTTTCCTCTCCATCTTGTTTTTGGTTGTGGTACTTCATCACAGTAATAATATCCCTAACCAGGACATGAGGCATACAGCTTCACTCACTGAGCAGCTATGGAGTTCTGGGCATCTTCAGCACAAAAATGGCTATTGTTGAACTATCCTAACACAAATTACTATTGTTGAACTATCATTCTACCACTTAAGCCAACCTAATAATTCCCTTTTATGAAATGCATTCGCTCTGTTCACACAGTTGGTTTTCTTCCTCTAGGGACTCTTGGCTAACATAAGACTCAAAACTATTACTGTGAGCTTTGCAAGGACTTCCAGAAGTCCTGCTGACCTCAGGTTTGTCAGTTCCCACAGTCTTGTGAGCAAATGAGTGAATTACTTAAAATAAGTCTCCACCCCCTTCTTCTCTCTCTTTCCACTTATACGTGTACACCCGCACACACCCCATTAGTTCTATTTCTTGGGGCATTGGGCAAATAGAGTTACACACTATTATATTCCTGCCACATCCAGCAGGGTTCCAGGAACCTGACTGGGGCAGCAAGGGAATGAAGAAAAGACAAACACAGAAAAGCTGGGAGACAGTGAGAAAACACAGCACCCTGGAAGCTCTGTTTATTGTATACAGTTGAACAGAGAGGTGGGGTTATTGCACACAGCTGAACACAGAGGCTGATTTAGCTAATCTTAGTAGAAGTAGTCTCTGTAGCGGAGCAGACTACAGGCCAAAAACACAGTGTGGGGAAGAAGCTGTGGTGAACCTTTTCTGCGTACACTGTCAGTATTGGCACACAGACCTGAAGGCTCACATCCCTTTGAGCCTCACCCGGAGGAGGGCTTTGACATTTCCCCATGGATCTGAGGCTATGGTCCTCCATTTCTCACATCCTGCATTACAGATATTGACTCTTTCTTTTTGTTGCTGTTATGATTTTTATACTTTATTATTTATTAATTGTATGTGTACGCACACACATGTAAGTGCAGGTGCCTGGCCACTGCCAGAGTATCCCCAGGAGCTAGAGTTGCAGGCAGTTTTAAGCTACCTGACGTAGATGCTAGCAGCTGAACTCCAGTCCTCCAGAGGAGCAGTATGCAATCTTAATCACTGAGCCAGCTCTCCAGCCTTCCTCTTCTTATTTTTTTATGTTGATTTATGCAAACAAAGCAAAACAAAACCATTTCCTTTCCCAGAGAATATCAACATACCTCCCTATGAAGATCAGTCACCTCAAGCTTTTTGTCAATAACAGTCTGAGCACAATGCCCACACAAAGTCTGCAGTGTTGCAGGTGAAGGTGGGCAAAGATGGACAGCAGCTCTCCCATTGCAGTTTCAGTTACCAACAGTTAACCCCTGCTAACCCAACCATCACATGAAAACTTGTAGAAATAAACAATTTTGAAATTTCAAACTGTGTACTATCCTGAGGAATGTCACGGAATCTGGCTCCATTATCCTGCCCAGGACACGAATCATCCCTTGACCAAGCATATCCACCCATGCTGTATGTCACACACACCCTTTAGTCACTTGGTAATCATTAAGTAGAGATAGAAGCCACACTCACTTACCTTTTATAATTGTATATTGTCACAACTGTCCTATTTTATTATCAATTATTTTTGTATGCAGATTTAGAAATGAAGCTTTACTATAGTTACACATTTGGTAAAGCCCTCAGCATCTATAGGGTGTGGTACTACCTGCAGTTTTAGGCAAACACTGGGGATCTGGCATGGATTTCCCATGGATGAGACAGGCTCCTGTATTTACTAATCTGAAAAGAAAATCTGCACTCCAGGAAGTCAATTTCCAATGAAAAACAATGGGGACAAGGAACACTCTGGCCCCACTCACACAGCAGAGGGATCAACCTCTGCATTGGCAGTTTATCTTAAGCCTTGGAATAGAGAATAATTCTAGAAGCTTCCACATTCAGGTTTTCTGTCTTCAGGTTTAGCCACTTTGATGAAGGCAGCTAGTGGAATCCCTGTTCCACCTTGTCAGTACCAGTGCACTGGAGCTTAAGATACCAACATATGAATTGGGAAGGAAACAAGCATTCAGTCTGCAGTATTTCTTCTCCTTTTTTTTCTTTTCTTTTTGTTTGTTTGTTTTGTTTGAGACAGGGTTTCTTTGTGTAGCCCTGGCTATCCTGGAACTCTCTCTGTAGACCAGGCTGGCCTCTGCCTCCAAAGTGCTGTAATTAAAGGCATGTGCCACCACTGCTCAGCTTTCATTCCTTTTCTCCCTCTTTCTTTCTTTCTTCCTTCCTTTCTTCCTTTCTTCTTTCCTTCCTTCCTTCCTTCCTTCCTTCTAGATTTATTTATTCATGTGTTTTGTCTGTATGTATATGTGCACACCAGAAAAGAGCATTGGATCCCATAAGACTACAGTTATAGGTAGTTGTGAGCTGCCAGTTGGTGCTGGGAATTGAACTCAGGATCTTTGGAAGAGCAGTCAATGCTCTTAACAACTGAGCCATTTCTCCAGCCCAGTCTGTATTATTTCAAACCCTCTGACTCCACAAAATCCATGTCCTTCTCACATGCAAAACACAGTCATTCTCTCACAACAGTCCCCAAAGTCTCAACTTGGGACCAGTATTAGCTCAAATGTCTAATGGGCAATGTCTTCTAAAAATCACTTCAGTCATATTCCAGTGGTATTCAAGGCATGGTTTATGCCAAGGCAAATTTCTCTCTGACTGTGTTCTCAAAAACAAACATATTGTATACTTCCCAAACACAGGGCTGGGACAGGCATACAACAGATACTCCTGCTCAAACGGGGGAAAGAACAATAGCAGCAGGGCTCAGGCAAAGGACAGCATGAACCCTGAAGACAGAAGAACAGTGCTCTTTGGCTTCATGATCAGTCTTCCAGACACTTCTGTGTTGCAGGCCTAGTTCACCCTCTCTGAGCTGGAGTTGTGTGTGTGTCTGCAGCTCTCCCAGATGGCTGCCCTGCTCATATAGCCTGAATGATAGGAACATTCCTGTAGCAGCAGCTTTCTCTGTCTTAGGGAAGTTGTTGAAGCATTTATCTTGGGTCTAATGGTATCACTTGAAAGCCAGCATAGCTATGGACACTTCCTTGAGCCCTAGTGTGGAGTGACCTTAAGTGATATTCTGAGATTGGAGGACATGGGCATACATACAATCACTAGTCTTATGTTGTCAAGTGGCTATATTAGAAGTGTTAGTCTGTTGATATTATCATTTTCACAAAAACAACACAAGAGGAAGGACAAAACCTTAAAATGCAGATTAGCCACTGAAAAATCAATAAGCTTTATTAAAACTCACTATATATGCAAATGGTTGCCAGGCCTTGAGATGAAAAAAATACCTCAATAATAGGAACTATCTATGTAATATTACCTGCTTTCTCTTGATTTGAAGAGAACCATCAGAATTTAGCTAATAGAATTAAAAAAAAACAGCATTCAAAGGTTGAAGGACTTTAAATTGAAAACAACCTTGTGTCACAATTCAAATAGTCCTGTCATTCCCAGCAACAATTTATTATATTGGTAATGTTTCTTCCTCCTCCTTCCCAATGTTGCTGCTGCCTCACAGACACCCCGCCACCCAATAGCATCTCACTGTAAGAACTGCTAATGATTAAAAAGGAAATGTTGGTCAAACTCCAAAATGGACCTTCTCTCCCCCTGGTGTGATAAAATTTCCACTCCCCCTGCTTTCTTGTGTAGCATCTTCAACAAGAGAAACATTTTGGAACATCAGAGCCCAGCAGCCTTTGAGGAAGAATATTTCCTCACAGATTTTTGGGAATTACTGGAGCCTAGTCTCACTCTTGGAACCATCATGCATCCTCCTCAGAGGTTTTCTGTGAAAGAAGGGTAGGCTCCTTGGAAGAATAAAGCTGACTCAGAGTTGTTTGGCCTTTGGCAAATAAACATCTCTCGGTCCATTTCCTCACTAGCAAAGAATTTGAAAAATCAAGACAAAATGTAGATGTACAAAAAAATGTTTACGTACAAGATGTTACATACAAAAATATGTGTAAACAGATATTTTCCAGAGTAATCTCCCAAAAAGAATACAGTGCAATATTCCCTGCTCTAATACTAGAAAGAAGCACGGAAGGGAGACAGAGCAGAAGTGGGCAGTTGGCGCTGTTTGTAAGCGCTTTGCCCTAGCCACTCCATCGAGCCCATGAAGTATAGCTCGATGAATAACTAACAGATGATTACATTTATGAGGAAAGAGTACTCAGAGCGGACAGCTACTTCCTATAGGTGACAAGCAATCTTCCGCCAGAGCTTCACCTGACGAGTCATTTTGGGATGTGATCACAAGGGTTGGAGACTGATGAAATTATCCTGTCCAACATCAAACACAAAGTGGTTGTAAATCAGCAGAGGCCNTGGCAGAGGGAGAGCAGCTCATTCTTTATGCTTTGCCAACAGTCTTCAAGCCCGGGGGGCTGCATTGGAGCATCTTAACAATATCATTAAGTGACCCTGTAAAGAGATTTAATTAAAACAAGGAAAACATCAACCTGTCTAGGGGCCTCTGAATCCTTTAGCTGTCTTGAGGAAGAGATTTTCAAGCAAGTTCTATGATTTAAAAACTTAAATGTGTTGAGGCTCAGTCTACAGAGCACAGTGACACGTATAAATAAATAGACGCCTGTCTGTTATAGCTCTCCACTTGACCTCGCCAGACAATTGCATGCTGAACTTAGACTATCATTGTGTTTTTTGAAGGTCACTTAGGGAAAGGCAAACCAACAACAACAACAACAACAATAACAAAGCAAGCCAGCTCTAGCTGAACCTGGTCAGGAGTCCTGTAAAGTCAGAAATTGACCTTTCAAATGCAGTCTATCAAAAAGGAGAGGGGATGAACTGTGGATGATTTACACGTGTTGTGTGCTGAACAGTACCTGATTTACACATGATCTGAAGAAACCTGGAGAAGCCATTTGGAAGTTTGCCCCATGGAAGGAATCATATTTTAAGAGTAAAACATTGTCAGGTTTCATTGAATAGGGAAGGTACTTTCTAAAGCCCCATTTCCCCATCACCATGGAACGGATTTATATGCTTTGTCCTCTTTAGTTGAGAAGTTCTGGTGTAAATCCTTTAGGGTTCACTGTAAGAGAACCAGCTACTCAGAGGTTTCCAGGACCCAATAATCTGCACAAAATTGTGAGTGGGGGTGGGGGACTAAACAACGGATGAACTCTTTTTAAATGGTTATGCTAGAACGGTAACTGAGCTCACACAGGTTGCCATGCAATTTTATACAAGCCCAAAGCCTTTCTGAGTTACTTGTGGAACCTGCTATGCAAGGGCATTTGAGCAGCTCTGCTTTGAAAAGACCTGTGCACATTCAAATGGGCTGCTTTGATAGGAACTGTGACGGGTGTAAAAATACCCCTTGCCTTTTATTCCCTTCTTAGCTCTCTCCCTTTGTAACTGAAATCTGAAATTTCGTGAGATCACGTGTTTAACCCACTAATGTGTTCCTAAGGTAATGTCGCACTGCTGATGGACAGGGACATTTGTTTTACTTTTTAAATTTACAAATTCTTAGGAAATATCCAATAAGGAAGACAGAAAGAATANCTCCTGTGCACTGTGTGTGAAAAGGCAAGTGAATGTGTCCCAGGGAGCCTGCTCTTTGGAACTTTGTTGATGGTTATTTTTGTGCTCATAGCTCTGCAGTGCCCTTTCCTCTTGGGGAGTTGAACTTGAATTACCCAGCACTTTGTTGGAGAAGGTATGTATTGGCTCCCAGCCAATGTGGGCTAGGCCTCTTCTTGTCACTACAGTGTCTAACAGCATGTACAGAACAATGTCCCAATTAGATATTTAAGTGTTAGAAACATGATACACAGTGCATTTTCTGAGGGGCTGATCAGTGGGAAGCTTCAAAAATACACAAAAGGTAAGCTTCATTCACATCTTTTAAACATCAGCTTAAGAAGGCTGCAAAAGAAGCTGAAAATATAATGAGAGATGTCAATATCTCTTTGGTTTGTAGTCTTGTTGATCTTAGAAACAACCCATAGTTCAGACTGATGAAATCATTATTTCTAAGTAGTATTCTTTCTGTTGTTGCCATCCTCAGAGTGACTACATTTCCGTGGTAACAAAGGGAACTTTTCTTCTTCATCTTTTACATCCATGATGTTTCACTGCCCACAGGGCTCTGGATAAAGTAACATGGGCGATGCTCTAAGCAACCAAGTAACCTACCTTCCTTTTCAGGTTAACTCTTCAAGCTGGAAGGGTGAACTCTCTTCTCTCCATATGTCAGGGATGATAAGAAAAAAGTATGTGCAAAAGGAAGCAAGCTCCTTTTATTCTTCTACCCTGTTGAGACAATAATNGTGTAAAATGTCTGGAGTAAGTTAAAAGGCCCAAAGACAGGCTTTAATTTACACCCTGCAATGGGTTAAGAGTCCAGTCAGTCGCCTCTGTTTCTATCAGTCATTCTCCTTACAACAATTGAGCTTAGTTATTTTAAATGGTAAAGTATTTAAATTCTCCTTACTGGCCTCACAATCAAACACCGCATGGCTTACCAGCTCGCACTATCCTCCAGTTGTTTTTCAGACTGCTTTGTACAAGCTGGAGGGTGGAGGTAGTGATGAGGTGTAGAGGAAAGTAGACAGAGTCCCTGAAGAAGCCAAATCCCCCCCACACACACATTACACACACACACACATACACACACATATACACACTCATACACACACATATACACACACATGCACACATGCACACACATACACGCACACATACACACACATACACATATACACACATATACACACACATACACACACATATACACACACATACACACACATATACACACACATACACACACACACATATACATGCCACACACATATAGTGATTTTGTTCCGTCTTTCATCTTCTTAGCTTAATTAAGAATGAACTGTTCCTGCTTTCTGCTGTTTCTTCCACATTACACATTCCTTCCTTTAAAATATACCTCACTGACAATCTCCCTCAAAACTGAGCCCACATAGTTTTTCAANGACACTCAGCATTGATCTCTGGCCTCTCTACACACACATACACACATACACACACACACACACACACACACACACACACACACACAATTAAACTTTCCTTCTCAATTGTGATTTTGTTCCGTCTTTCATCTTCTTAGCTTAATTAAGAATGAACTGTTCCTGCTTTCTGCTGTTTCTTCCACATTACACATTCCTTCCTTTAAAATATACCTCACTGACAATCTCCCTCAAAACTGAGCCCACATAGTTTTTCAAGGTATTGACTATATTTAAAGGAAAAAAAGAATGTCCAAGATTTTAAGAAGGAAACAGCTAGCATAGGATTCTAAGGGGAGAGAATAATCACGTTCCTCATACCAGGGTAAGATCTGATTACCATAGCCATTTGGAGAACTCAGAGATGGTCATGTGATATAAAGCTGCATTTCCCTTTAGGAATTTTCTTTTTCACAGACTTCATCCCTGAATTAACTAGAATCTCAAAATTCCAAAGATCATATCTCTGANCCCAAGTTTGTATTTTATCTGGAGCCTAGAATAGACTATTTAGCTGAAAACACTGAGTTATCCAAAAGCACAGCCTTGGGGCTGGAGGGATGGCTCAGTGGTTAAGAGCACTGGTTGCTTTTCCAGAGGACCTGGGTTCAATTCCCAGCACCCACATGGCAGCTCACAACTGTCTGTAACTCCAGTTCCAGGGGATTTGACACCTTCACACCAATGCACATAAAATAAATTTAAGTAAATTATTTTAAAAAAAACCCACAAAAGCATAGCCTTCGGAACTAGAAGAAATACAATGTTGGTTAAAGGCCTAAGAGCTCTAAGCTTTGAAGTCCTTCAGAAATCCTCAGAATAGATTTAATCTTGGCAGATGTGGAGTGAAATTCACCACCAGTCCCCAGAGTTGATTTCAAGGTTTCTCTGTCTGTAAGTAGAAGAATTATAAGCTGATGTGATAGCATTAGGAGAATACTCAGAATAATTACTAATTTAGACTAACTTTCGATAAACTCAATTCAGTGGCCAGGCCATCCATTTTCATATAAATATATTTGATTGCTATGGGAGGTATCAGAACTATCTCAAAACATTCACTTTTCTCCAATGTCCTTCTAAAGATCAGGAACTTGAAATGATGGTCAAAATCAAGCCGTGTGTTGCAGGCTGCACAGTGAGTGGGGGGTGGACAGTCTGGAGTGTGGACAAACACTGGTGTAAAATCCCACCTTCTCCCAGGCACCACTCCCAGCACAGCATGGACACCTTCCTGCTTCTAGAAGATGCCCATCTCTGCCAGGTGGAACTGCCCTGCCACATGTGCACATTTTAAACACTCCCCTTTCCATTTATTTCAGAGGTCTTTGAGGGTTAGACTGAGGAGCTGGGCAGGGACAAAAGAAAATTTAACAATATGGAGCCTAACTTTACTTCAAGTGCTGATAGTTTGTTCATCGTGGAATTTCTGCAGGTATTATACTTTTAAATTTGGCCTTGGTCTGGGGAAGTAGTTCAGTTGGTAGAGTGCTTATGTAGGATGCAGGGAGGCCAGGGTACCACATAAATCAGGTTGGTGGCACTCACCCATAATCTCAGCACTTGGGAAATGGAGACAGGAAGACCAGAAGTTTAATCATTCTCCTATAGAGCACGGTCAGCCTGGGCTATGTGAGACCCTATCAGAAAAAAAAAAAGAAAATACTATTTTGATTGCTGAGCTTTGTGCATTCTTCAACCATCTTAAATTATGGTGTCCCAGACAAGTACCTTCTTACCTCCTTCTGTCCCTTGTCCTATGCNTGCTACTGAAACAATCTATAGTTTCTCCAAATCAAATCTTTCAGAGATTCAGATTGTACCCTATGAAGGAGATGAGGGAGGCAGCGCCTCTGTGAGTCCAGGGCTATGTGTAGGTAGGTTTCCGTAGGAGGGTGCCTGCACCAGCCCAGGATGGAGGGAGAAGATGAAAACTCACTGGTACCCAGTCCCTTGAAATAGCACCAGGACCAAGCTGGGTCACAGGTGGGAAAGCAACTATCCTTCTGTCTTTCCTTTGTTGCTCATCTTTGTGATATTTAAAGTGATTGTCCACTGAGACTATTTCACTCTAGGGTGCCTTGTAGTATTACCTCAGGCCAACTGACTTCCACTATAGAATATATAAACACATGCACATGTGCACACNGGTCTACACACACACACACCCATACGCAATGTACTCACACACTAATACACATACATTCACACACTTATACATATACTCACAGACTCACACAGACATATACACTCACACATACACATATATACATACACACAGATACACTCACACATTCATACACACACACACACCTATACACACATACACTCACATACACTCATACATACACGTACACACTCACACACAGTCCTATTTGGATAGTATTTTGGGAATACAACACTTGTTCATGTATATTTGAGTGTTGTTTTAAGAAGCTAGAAACACATTTTACAGGTTTCTTCTTTGCTTAGACAGCTTGTAGGGAAAGGCAGTACAAATACAAATATAAAGAAGGACGTTTATGAACAATAAAAGGCATTTTAATTCAAAGCAGCAAAGGCATTTTTAAGGATATATTTTCATACATTTCCTCTCTTGCCTTTCCATCAGCATGTAGCAAAAACAAAACATAATATTTTTCCAAACGTTTTTGTCAATGTCTTTTTAAAAAATGTAACAAAATTTGAACATTGTATTTTATTGAATTGTCTTTTTTGTTGTAACTGGTGGGTTTTACAGCGATGGGGATTGAACCCTGGGCCTCATGCCTGTGAGTCAAACACTCCCTGACCCACACTCACTGACCCACATCCCCAGTTCTTCTCAAATTCTTTCACTCAAATGTAAATTCAATTGTAGTTAGCAGAACAAACTTCATGAAGCTTGTTCCTGTGCTGTGTTTAGCCTGGCATTTAATGTGTATTTTTTTCATGTTCCTGAGCTTGTTGCAAACGATAGAGTCTTCGTCACAGAGTAAAGGTGATAGGGTCTGTCAAAAAGGAAGAGAAGACTTGAGCAGGGGTGCTTGTCATTCACTGGACACCCTGTTCTCTCTGCTAGCACATGCCAGGCAGTGGGATCTGCTTTTCTCTTATCTTCTTACTGCTTCAGTAGAGTGTTTGCCTTAAAAATCAAAACAGTTACATTTGAAAATGACATTTCAGAAAGAGAAAAAGCCGAAGCTACCTGGAAAGAGGGGAGGAAAAAAAAAAAACAACAACGGATACCCTTGGTGTTTGGTGATCTTGAAGTGACGCCTGTCGTCATGGCTTTTGATAGCTCACATTTTGCCAGGTTTTCATTTTATCTTAGCCAATGCCCTGAACAGAAAACACAACGAGTAGGTAAAAAAATAATCTGTGAACCATAATAAATGGATTTCTGCCAATGACAGGTCATGATACTAGGGAAAAAAATCTGTGATGACCCTCTTTCCTCTATACTCATTTATCTCTTCCTAGTGTCCACTGATAGATTCTTGCTGTATGATTTATTGCAGAAAAACACCACCTAGAAATGGGCTTTTGATAAAATTGTTCAAGGATTCCTGAACAATAAATCCTAATCTTAACATGCAATGNTGCAGAATGTTTCACCTTTCTTATGCTATAAATAAAATATGCCAAATGCGATGATAAATCCATACATTTAAGCACTATCTATGTAGTTTAGGAAATAAAGTCATAGTGTGTACGCCTGCTGTTAATAGCAACTCTAAGTCTGGGAATATTGATGGCAGGGTTTGTGCATTTGCCATCCAAATATTTAGCACTCTGTGTGCTTATGAAATTTCATGGCTTTTCATGCCTGGGAAGGCTGGTTCTGCAAAGAGCCTGCATGGGTTAAGCATAATCAGTTTCTGATGGCTTGAATCAAGGGATGCTTGCTGAACACAGACAGCTTGCTTTGGGAGACAGCTGAAAATCTGAGTTCATGCAGAGACCTTGTTTTTATAATTAATTGTCTACTGGAAGGAGTGATGAAATTCTCAGTCATCTCATTGTGACCCCACTAGTGACACGGGGTGTGAAGCATGCAGAACCCTAGTATTTAGGCTTCTCATAATCTCAAAGATAGGTATCTGCCTCCCACATGGTAGAGAGCTAAGGGAGCCTCTGCCCTGCTTTGACACTGTTTGCTCCTCTCTGTATGTGAAACTTAAAGGCTGATTTTAATTACTGAGCTCTGAAAGCTTGTAAACTAGTGCATGTATCCATCTAGTAAAAAGCTCTGAGGCCAGATTTTAATCTGGCTCAGAGTTTATCTTGGTACTACCAACATTTGGGGCTGAAGAATTCTCTTGCAAAGTGCTAGGCAGATCCCTGGCATCAAACACAGGTGCTAACAGCCTCCTCCCTACACTCTGANTTGTGCGAACTAAAATGTTTTTGAATGTCTCCTGCAAGGCAAAATCATCCCTGGGTGAAGACAGAGTGGGCAGTGTTTGGTAGAACATACCTGTTACCTACCCTAGCATTGGAGAGGGTAAGGCTGGGGAGGTTTAGGCCAGTTCAGGCTACAAAACAAGAACCCACTTCAAAAAGAAAACACAACAAAACCACAACAAAGACACCAACAAAAGTAAAAGGCAGGCAAGCAGAGGTTGTAGATCATTGGAAGAGTACATGCTTAGCATTTTTGAGGCCTTGGGTTCAATCCCCAGTACTCCCACTAATAAGTTAATAAAGATCCATGACACTGAGGGAAACAAAAGTAGTTTCATTTTTAGAAAAAAGGAAAAATATGAGCAAAAAAACAAAAGGCCCTGAGTTTGGAAAGCTGAAAGTTGGATTTAAAGAGGGCTGAATTTGCAGAATGATGTCCCTAATTGTCACTCACAGAATAAAGGGAAAGACCCATGAAATGCTGGTGACTTGCCTAGCAGGTAAGAAATCTTGTGTTAAATACCACACTTGTGTAGTCATTTACATTGACCTGACAGAATCAGGATATGGATACAGAAACAGTGTGCTCTTCAAAGGGTACTCACCCTGGGAAGAAACAGCGGAAACAAGAATCGAAGAACCTAAGGCAACTTTTTTTTCTTTTCTCCAACAAATTGAAAGTGGAGAAATCCATTATATCATGTGTAGTTTCTTTGTGTCCTCAGATATTCATTGAAGGTCAAAAACAGAGATGCCTAATGGGTTATGATTATGTGAAATGAAGTGAGAAGCAATGTTTTATAACACAAACACTGTCTCCAGTGACAGTGGATTATGCTCACTAAAATGCCTGGCAGTTGCTTTCCACCAGTATCCAGGCCTCAAAGCAGGAAAATAATATGTTATTCCAGAAATACATAGAAATTGGGGGTGTGACTTGCTCAGAGTCAGGGCTCTTGTCTCAAGACCCAGGAAAATTCCTTACCATGCTCCATCCAACTTGAATAACCATTTACTTAAAAATATCATATTGCTTCCTTCACATCACTTTTTCCTTCTCAGTTCTCAAAAACAGATATATTTTAGTGATAAAAATTTTATGAAGATTTACATCAGAGCTCCCATATTTTCTAGCTTAAAATATCTTTATAATAACGGGGGGTTAAAGTCTTTGAAATGAAAATAATTCTGTGTTATTAATCAATAATACTTTTGAAAGGAACTTGTATTTTATCTGCCACAATGACATCTACATAGACTTTGAAAATAGAACAGTTCTGGGGAAAAAGCTGAGTTGGTGAAGTGATTTTCATGACTTCAATCATCAGAACCCACTGAAAAAAATCCTGGTGTGGTAGCTCATATGATTAATCCCAGTGCTGGGAAGTCAGAGACAGCGATCCCTGGGGCTTTCTGGCTAGCCAGTCTAGCCTAGTTAGGTAAACTTAGGGCCAGAAGAAGCACCTCCCTTGAAAATAAGTCGGGTAGTTTTCCTGAGGAATGACACTCAAGCCTCCACATGTACACACATGCACAGACACCTCCTGCAGGCACATGAGAAAGCACACACATAAATATGCACATACCCAAACAAATAAATAAATATAAATAGAACAAATGTGGACATATTATTTATGTAAGAAAAGTTTATTGGCTGGAGACACTTTACAAAAATTCTACTTAGTCCACAAGCTGGGAACATAGAGTTTTCTTGAACAGTGTTTCTTANGATAACATATTTAACACTCATAATGCTATAGCATATGTTTCCAGTTTCTGCCAATCAGTCTTGGCATCCTTTCCCTGTGATGCCTACCAGTCCCTCACAGCTAGCCGCTTGTTTCTCTGTCAGAGGACTGCCCTTATAGCTGGTAGCAAGGAATCACAGTTTCCTAAAAATTTATGTCTAGTAAGGATGGACCAGTGTGGAAAAATGACATGCTCTTAGGACTGACCCTGATCCCCAATGGAAACAACTTGNGGTAAATCTCACTGACTTCNGTTCTACCCTACTCCTTTATAGAGTTGAGCTTAGCTTGCTTGGATGATAGTAACTCACACTTCACCTGGTGTGGCTTCCTTCCCTGCTGCACCCCAACTCCCCACGGCCCCATTCCTGGAGATACTGATTAGAAATTACTTTCATAAGAAGAGTCACCTTGGGATCTATGTCTGTATGATGCTGCCTAAGGTAGATGTCATGTAGACAATAGCATTATTATTCATTCATTCAACAGTGTTTCTCAAGTGCCCCTTGACTGCCAGGCTCTCAGGATAGTATGATGAGAAAAAAAGAATGATCCCTGCCCTTGGGAGCACANGGCCTAAGGNACACACTTGTTCACTATTCTGCCTTAAGGTTCAGTATAGGANACACCAAAATGTGTGCACATCATATGTTTTAATATGTATTAATGTGTGCAGATATATAGAATAACATCAAGCATCTAATTTTGGCCTGTAGATACCTTCACTTCCTGCCTTTCTGACTTACCTCTTAGCATNTTCCTACTCAGTAACCCTCTCTGTTTTAGTCAGTGTTCTATTGCTGTGAAGAGACACCACGACTATGGCAACTTTTATNAAAGAAAGCATATAGTTGGGGCTTGCTTAGAATTTCGGAGGTTTAATCCATTATCATCAAGGTGGGAAGCATGGCAGCATGCNGGCAGACATGATGCAGGAGAAGCAACTAAACATTCTACATCTGAATCTGCAGTCAGCAAGAAGAAAGAAAGCCACTGGGTTTGGCTTGGGCTTCTGAAACCTCAAAGCCCACCTCTAGTGACACACCTCCTACTCCAACAAGGCCACACTCTTAAACCGTTTTTTTTTGTTTGTTTGTTTGTTTGTTTTTTGTTTGTTTTTCAAGACAGGGTTTCTCTGTATAGCTTTGGAGCCTGTCCTGGAACTCACTCTGTAGACCAGGCAGGCCTTGAACTCACAAAGATCCNCCTGCCTCTACCCTCCCCCCTCCGTGTACCACCACCACTCGGCAAAGGCCACACTCTTAATTCCCGCCAAGTAGCCACTCCTTAATGACCAAGCATTCAAATATATGAGCCTATGAGGGCCATTCCTATTCAAACCACCATACTCCCTCAGCCATCCTGGCTTGTCTCTGCTTTCTCACTCATGTCAAGTCCTATCAGCACCACCCTAGCCCACATTCTCTTGGGCTTTTATCCTCCCATGGAAGTCTCTTCCTGCAAGTATTTCATTAGCTGATCCTTGTAGTTCAGTGCTCAGCACTTGCTAACTCTCTACTGAGACCTTCCCTGGCCTCCTCACATAGCCCTTTTTTTCTATTTTCTTGATAGTACTAAACATTACCTCTTGCTTCCTTATTTTTTTACTTGCGTGTTTTTTGCCTGTATCTCTTTAAAATGTTTGTCTTATGTGAACAGTGCCTTGGGAAGCCATAAATGTCAATTTTGTCTAGTACCTAAAATGCACTTGGATCACAGGAGACACTCAAATATTGGTAGAGGAAAATGAACATATATGTTAATGATCAGATGCAGATGTGGGTACTATGAAGATCAGTGCAGAGAGATCCAGAAAGTGGTTAGTAGTGATCTCATGGAGAAAGCAACATTAGGCTGTCACAAATGCTCCTAGGAAAAACGACTACACAGCACCACAGGAAAGGGGGCCAGGAGAAAGACATACTATTGGAGCTTGCAAAGTTGGAAAGAGGGAAGAAGAGAGAAGCTAGAAATACATGTTATGTAGGCTAGGATTAACAACCTAGTCTGTGTGTGAATCTGGCTTGCCATTAGGAAGCATTGGTGGCTCACCTTGATGATGGAGAATTTGAGGTACTACTGCTGCCCAGTGTCTTGAGAACATGTTACCTTACATATGTAAACCTGGGAAAGATCAAAACTTAAAAACCTGGATGTGATGTCATCCATCTGAAATCCCAGCACTTGGGATTGTGGAGACAAGTTCTAGGTCATTCTTGGTTATATGGCACCTCTGAGTTCAGCCTGGGATGCATGAGACTCTGTCTCAAACAACCCAAGAGTTTTTTAAAGTTTCAAAATGCAGTTTGGGAGCTGGAGAAATGGGCTAGTGGTTAAGAGTACATACTGCTCTTTCAGAGGACCTGAGTTCTATTCCCAGTATCCAAATTGGGTGATTCATGACCACGAGCAACTCTAGCTCCAGGGGGACCCTAAATCTCTGGCTTCTTTGAGCACATCACTCATGTGCACATACCCTTACCCCTCAGAACATACATAATTAAAAATAATAAATCCTTTTTAAAAAGTATAGTTTCCACTAGATGCTTATTGCCTTTGTTCCATTGTAAATGGTGTAAGTGACTGGAGTGACCTGCAGTTGCAACAGACACAGCCTTTCATCCATCGGGTGCTTTTGAGTCTTTGGCCTTTATGGAAATACCAGACCCTGTGCTGGTCTCAGAGAGAAACAGCAGTCTTTAGCTGTGTCCACAGTGTTTTGGTACCTTTCCTTTTCCAGGTAGAATCTATGTCCCTTGTCCTTGAATGTGAGCTCTGAGATTCCTTAGCCAGTAGATGAGTTAGGCGAAATGAATAAGCCTATTTGAATTTCTGCACTCAGATTTGAAGAAATTGTCAATTTCTATATTAGATATCTCAAACCCTAGCCACTACAGTGTGAGGAAGACTAGAAAAGCCCATGGGAAGTCCCAGAATGTCTGCCACCCAACTTCCCCAAAGAGGTATCTGCTCTTTACCACAAGCTCCAGAGAGGAACTTTCCCCACCCAAAAGGTAGGTTTGTGAGCAAAACAACTCATTTACATTACAGTTAATTACTATATCTCAGGGCAATTTTTTATGTAGCAACTTCATAAGCAGGGGAACTTTTATGCCATTTCCTACATGGACTACCATGTCCCTTATTTCCATGGGCTGTAGAACTACTTCCTTGATGCTTACCAGTTTTTCTGCTTCCTGTTGTATCTTCAAACTGATCACCCAGCTTCCTCCATTCAGTCTATAACTATGCACCCAGAATATACTGGAATATATAGTGAGTGTACAGTGTACAGCGGAGTCTATATCATATATACTAATTGCTTTGTAGTTTGATATTTGAGCACATTTGGTTTAAGAGCAAATGCTCATAATTCTAGGACTCCTGTCAACTCGCAGGAATACATATTTATTCAAAATTGTTTTCCTGTTACTAGATTTTAATTATGAAATTTAGCAAGCTTCTACCTTCATTTTCTAAAATTTCAAAGAATTCAGCCATAACGGCAGAATCATCATATGAATGTGAAGTTGGTACTTCATAAATACCAAGTTATTATGCTATTTACAAATTAACCATTTTCTTTAAACATATACTATTAGTGCTCATTTTATTTTAATAGAAAAAATTCANTAATTATAAACAGATTTTGATGTAAAAATTAGAAAACAAACACCTGAACATAAGGAAAAACATTTAGAAAATATTTGCATATATTTTCTCCATGAGGAGTCTGGTCTGGTTCTCTGAAGATTAGTAGAAAATGTTTTAAATGACCAGGACAATTTCTTTGGTGCTATGCAAATACTCACCTTTTGAAGAAAGCTCACCTGTCTGCCTGCAGATGGAAGAGTCAAGGAGGNNTTTCCCCAGTCTCTTCATTTTTATGGGCCACAATAATGGGGTAAATTTCAAAGAAAAAAATTGTTTTCCACTAACTTTACAGCTCACACTGAGTAAGGCTGAGGTAATTTATGATGGCGTGAATGTTCTCCACTTGGCATCTCCAGCCGAACCTGCCACATGACTGAGCTAGTTTCCAGGAGGAAGCTAGAAATCTGGCGCCATGGTAAATGAAGAAAATGAGTCTAATCACTTAACAAGCTTGCTGCTTTTGGATCCTGGTGGCCGGAACTAAATGCAACATTGAAGGAAAGATCAGGAGAGACATTGAATGTTTGTGCATGTTAAACATGTTGAAATGAGCCATTTCCAAGAAAGTGGGGGAGAGTGAAATGCTGAGGTATAGGGCTATGAGTGGCAAAGGAAATTCTGTGCTGGCAATATGGGGCAGTTGGTAAGATGGCAAACAGAGGAAGTAACTTGGTTGGGCATTAGCAAATTCTGGAGTAGCAATTCTGGAGTTTGGCGATAGGTGGTTCTGTCCAGCGAAAGCATCCATTCTTTGTGTCCTACAAATAACCTCATCCTCCATCAAAGCACACATCTAGGTAGGTGAAATGCAAATGCCATATTTAATGGTTCACCCAAGGTAAGTGTTGGAAAAAGATTTTAAAACAATAATTTACAACATTAAAGCTAGGTGTTTGTGTGGATGTGTTTTGTTCATACTATTGATAAAGAAAGTAATAACTACTCAAAGATATCCACATTCTGATTGCTAGATTCTGTGACTATGTTAGTTTACATAGCAAAGGGCATGTTATAGATTTGAGGAGATAAATGTTTCTATGAGATGTGACTATCCTGGATTATCTGAGCAGGCCCAAGGTAACAGGACCCTTATGAGGAAAAGAAAAAGAAGTTGGCAGAAGAACTGGAAAAAAGGTACAAAAAGGGCATAAGAAAGTCAACACTGTGCTACCAGCTTTTAAGATGGCAGCCAGAGCCTGAGCCTATGAACACAGACTTCCAGAAGTAGGAGAGGCCAGGATGGATTCTACACTAGACTTGGGGCCATAGGGCCCTGGTGACCCCTTGCTTTGGGTCCAGTGACCTATTTTGTATTTTGGCTTCTAAAACTATAACATCAGGACCCTACCGTTTTTCTTTGTATTTTGTTGCTGTTGGTTTTTTTTGCTTGTTTATTTAACTTGGGACCACTTTTTGCTTGAGAAATTTTTACGTGACCCTGAAATTTCCATAAAATATGTATACAAATAAAACATTTACTGATAGTAAATTATAATGAACATAATTTACAATAATTTTTTGGTAATTTTAGAATTTATTAAAGACAAAAGTAAATTTACGTGCTAATGAGATGGATGTGTTTGATTATTTTTATGTAAAAATTTAAATCTTGACAGAATATTGAATACTGCAGGACATAGAGAATCTTGAATGTTTTTCCCAGAGTTGATCAATATTTTGATTTTATGATCTAATCATCAATGCTGAGAATGCTGTTTTGCATGAATACATAAGACAAAATGGTAGAAGTATGTTTAAGTCCATTTCAGAGCCAAAACCAAATGGAATGATTTTTAAAAATTAAATTCAAGTCAGTGACCTAAAACTAGCATTTTTAAAATAAAAACTTGAATAGTACACAATCCCAAGATAAACTAATATGATACATGCTAAGGAGTGACAGGGAACATATTAAAAGACTTTGTTTCCACATGTAAATCACTATTTAAGAGCAGAACACCATAGTATGGAATCTGAGAGGGAGTATTTCAGGCATTGTCCTTTTGTGTTATATGCCACAAAGACATGCACCATGGAAAGCATTTGTGTTGCATGTCCAGAACCAACTGCAGTGAAGTTGTGTGCTTTAACACAAATGATCACTGAAAAATAATACCTGGAATCATTCCATGAGTTCAAATTAATTTTTGGTCATGGCACATTCAAAACTCTTTTAGCACCACCAGATTTCCTGGACCCCCCACATTCAGTTACGTGACCTCATGTACTATCATATCCCACAGTTTAAGAAGCTGGGTTGTAAGCAACTCTGTGATGACTTGTTAGGACAACACTAAGAGAACAATCAAGCTACAGCAACTGGGTGTAGTTGTTTATTATTGTAAGCATAAAATGCCACAGAACTGAGGGCTGTAGCACAAATTCTAATTGGTCTTAATAAAAACCCGAAGTCAGATATGGGGGTAAATGCTGAAAGATCAGAGAAGTAAAGGAGCAGCCACAACCACTTCTTCTTACCTCCGCCAAATCCTCAGACCGAAAGAACCAAGCTCCTGTCTCTACCCTGCCTTATCACTTCCCCTCTCTGCCCAGCCATATCACTTTCTGTTTCCTCCTCCCAAGTACTGGGATTTAAGGTGTGTGCCACCACTGCCTGGCCTCTAGTGGCTAGCTCTACACTCTGATCTCCAGGCAAGCTTTATTTGTTAGAGCACAAACAGAATATCACCACAGAGGGTTAGAACATTCTTATGATGACACTAAGCGCCTGTACCACTGTCCTACTTTTCACCTCTTCTGTTGAAAACTGTTGAGGTACAGCTTCATCTGAGCCACTGTGGAAGCCTTAGGATAGAGACCACAGCTGTCTGAATAGTAGGCTTATCTAACCCGCCATCATGAGCTGCTGCCCTTCTGCATGCAGATTCAAGTTTGCACCTTCTACCCCTGTGTGTGAATATGTGGCAAGCAAGTCTCTACCGGCTATGCACACATCCTTCTTTTTGCTGTTATTTTTCAAAACAGGGTTTCTCTGTGTAGCCCTGGCTGTCCTGGAACTCCCTCTATAGACCAGGTTGGTCTCCAACTCACAGAAATTTGCCTGCCTCTGCCTTCTGAGCTCTGGGATCAAAGGTGCTTGCCACTACTGCTTAGCTCCAGACTTAATTAGCTAGACTTCAGAAAGAGGTTTATAAAAGTTTCACTTTATAGAAGCTACCAGAAGCTGTAAAACCAACCAAACAGGCAAGCATGAGCATGTAAACCCAGCATTTGGAAGACTGAACCAGGATAGTTTCGAGTTTGAGGCCAGCCTGTGCCACACAGAAAGACTTTATCTCAAACAAACAATAAGAAGCAGCAGCTGGGTCAACAGAACAGAACTACACTTGTGTTTATATGAGCTGATGAAGTGGGGTTTTGTTTGTTGTTTTGTTTTGTTGCTCACTGAGCTGAAACCATGGCAAAAGTGGTAGAGAGAAAAAAACATATCCCTTGTGCCTGAAAGGAATGTGAGGTGTCTACTCACAAAACCGATAGAGACCTGCCTCAGCCCAGCCTGTTTAGCCCTCTGGGCCAGATTTCTAGATTTTCTTTAACTGAGAAATGAACAGGGAAAGATCTAATGGATGAGACAGGCAGGGCCAGAAGAACTTCTGAAGGTATATTCCCATTCTTGCTTTAATTAGAAGAACAACAAAAGACATTTATCCTTCAAAACTTTCTCCTTTGCCCCTTGCAATTCTGTGATTTGAGAGAGGGCCCTATTGAGCAATGTATTTGTTGCTTTCATGTCATTGTGACAAAACACCCAACATAAATCTCTTAAAAGCAATTGTTCATTTTTAGATCACATTTTCAGAGATTTCAGTCCATCGTGGCAGGGAGGGTATGTTGGAACATCTCATATCATGAAGACAGGAAGCAGAGTGGAGCAAGAGCTAGCCTCCAAGGACCCACCTCAGTGGGCTACTTGATCCAACCAGGACCTGCTTTCCACAGTTCTACTGTCTTCTGATAGACTTTTCAAATTATAGCTAATCAATGGGTTAGACCATCCGTTAAATCAGAGACAGCCCTTGTGGTCTATCTCTGCAAACACCTTCACAGGCACAGCTAGATGTGTTCTTTATTAAACTCCTTGACATTTCTCAATCCAGCCCAAGACAATCCAAATCCATCCTCACCTCAGTGAAGCTGAGTGCCTAGAACAAACAGAGCATCATCCCACAGGAAAGTGGTCCAGGAGCGGATGAGTGAGAAAGGCTTGCAAACTTATGCCAACTGCATCATGGAACCCATGCTTCAGGTCTCAATCTTTTAGCTGTGTTTACCACTCTGTGGTATATGAGTCAGGAAATTGAGCATAGCTCAGCAAAACACTGGATCCTGTAGAAAAGAAGAGAGAAAGGCAAAGTGGCAGGTCCAGGCAAACACCATCTGAAAAGTTTCTCCAAGGTTACTAGCCTTGGAGTGCAAGGATTTGTACATATGCACAGGATGCAGCAGAACACTGGAAATTAATTAATTTTTTTTCTTAAAAAGAGAGATTAACTAAGTTCCTAAGGGAAGCATCATAGGGTAATGGTTTAGGAGCACCCCAATCCTGTTCTATGACTCCAACTAGAGTCTTGTTCCATTCAGTCTGTGCTGGGATGTTAGTCTCTAGTGTCTTCATATTTATCATCAGTCTTAAAAAGTTGTTTCATGTTTTTATACATTTTATAGATACTCAGGAACAGAACATTTATTAAGTGATTTATTTAAAGCTTGTAGTGAGTAACTGAGCTTGGACTCAAACTCAGTTGTGTTACACAATACATATTTAATACATACACACAAAATATAGCCTATTTTTGTAGTAAGCAGGGACATATCTCTGGCACCATGCCTTGAGTTGTAACTGATGTTGGTTCTGGAGATGGTAATACTGTGATACACCATTATTGGTGCAGCAAGTACACTCACACCAGCTGCCCAATCCATCCAAAACTTGGAAACATATTTGTGGTAATATATTGTGTACCCTAATAAAGCTTGCCTGAGGATCAGAGGACAGAGCCAGCCACTAGATTAGACATAGAGGCCAGACAGTGGGGGCACACACCCTTAATCCTATCACTCGGGAGGCAGAGATCCATTGGGATCTCTGTGAGTTCAAGGCCACACTGGGAACAGAGCCAGGCAGTAGTGACACACGTCTTTAATCCCAGTACTGGGAAGCACACACGTATTTAATCCTAGGAAGTGACAGCTTCCTCTTCCCAAATGACTCTAGCTATATCAAGTTGACATAAAACTGTCTAGCACAGAATGTATAGAAAATTTTGTTTGAGATAGACTCTCTTTCTGTACCCCAGGCTAGCTTGGAGCTCACTATGTAGCCTATGCAGTTCTATGTAGCTTAGAACTTTTGATCCTTCCATTCTCTGCCACGAGAATGCTGAGATTACAGAGTGAGGTACCTACCACATGCTGTTAAATTAACCTAGCCTTCCTCCCTCCCTCCCTCCCTCCCTCCCTCCCTTCCTTCCCTTTTCTTCTTTCCTTCCCCCTCTTTCTTTCTTTCTTTCTTTCATTTAAAGCATTGTTAAACTGCACTTGAAAACCAGAATCTTCCCTTCACTCTCACATACCAACATGAGATACTGTTTTTTGTCCTTTTGTCAACAGAATGATACATAACACAGTTTAAGTGAGGAGATACAGGACAAAACCATGCATTTGGTATTCGCTTTCCCCTCCAGGGTGCTGAACATCAGACAGAAAAATCCCACACACACTTACCAAGTTAACAGTTCCAACTTGGAGCCTCTGCTTTTCATTCTGATCAAATAACTTAAATAACTGATCAAAGGAGGTTGCAAAATCAGTGTTGATAGTTTTGGGTGTCTTTTACCCAGTTGTTAAGTATCTGTGGTATGATTTTAAACAGTCCAGGCACATTTGTTTACTCACTGAAACCTGACTGGTTTTATACATGTGCAGTTGAGTGTGTGAATACATAATTTTATGCAGCTTTGGAACATACATTTTTATATATACATTCATATAAAACCATCATACCAACATACAGCACTACTCCACAATCACAAAGATCCTTCAGACTTCACTCCAGCCCAGCTCACAGCCTCCACATGTACGCTTTGTTGTAGAATATTATTTTAAGATGCATTACATTTGTTTATGCTGTGGAACATTTGTTTTAATGATGCAAAGATGTGTTGCATTCTTTTATGTTGCATTTGTTTAACTCTATGAAGCTGTGTTACTTTGCCTGTCTAAAACACCTGATTGGTCTAATAAAGAGCTGAATGGTCAATAGCAAGGCAGGAAAGGATAGGTGGGGCTGGCAGGCAGAGAGAGAGAGAAAAAATAAATAGGAGGAGAAATCTGAGAGGATGAAGGAGCAAGACCAAGTAGAGGA
>LZPO01088504.1:9788-23854 GCA_001675575.1 Neotoma lepida | reverse complement strand
TGAGCTTCAACTGAAATCTGTCTTCCCATCCACATTGTTCAGTAACTTGTCCCTGCAGTAGGCATGAATTTCAAATCTGCACATGCAGCCTTTCACATCCCAGCACAAAGCCACACTGATAGGCTGCTAGTTACCCAGCTCAGGACTCTTGGCAAATATAAGAAAACATTTCTTTCTTCCACAGGCATATGCTGTTATACAAAGTTCAGGACTGCTTAAAAAGGTGCCTTTATACAGTTATTCAAAGTTGCCAACTGTGTTTTACTTTATCAATGTCTCGTTCCACACATGAAAGCCCTTCCAGGTTCCACAGATGAATGCTATCCTAACATCCTGTAATGATCTTCTCACATGTCAAGCTTTTCAGTGAAAGTGTAATTTTTCTCATCCCCATTTTGTAACTTTTGGTGAATCTGCTCAGCTCTAGTTTATGTCCACAACTCTCATTCTCTGTACCCAAACAATAATTCCTTCTTTCTATTATCTCTTTCCAAGCAGGACAAATGACTGGGATTGTTTTTTGGCTTTTGTGAATCGAAAGCCTTTCCTCTGCCTCTACCAAATTTCCCCATAAGAAATATGACATCTGAAAACACAGAAGGCCAAGGAAGGCAAAGGCATCCCAAGACAGCACTGGTCTACTGGTGCAGTGTACTTGCACATCACCTATCCACAGCACTGGATAAGAATCATTCATAGCCACTTGCCAAAAAGGAAACTAAAGTTGGTACACATGCAGTAATTTATGTAAATGTCTTTGCCCACTCAGTAAACAAAATTCAGAACTCTAAGCAATTTAAGGGCTTTTCAAAGGCCCAAGTTTCTTCACTACAGTTCCTTCCCTTAACTTTAGTTTCACCCAAATAATTTAGGCCAAACATCAGTGCATTGAATAATTAAACTAAATAAAATTTATAACCTTCGATGTTAGAAATGAAATAAATATTTAAATAAATGAACAAAACAATCTGAACCAAGGGCCAAATTGGCCCCTGGCTTATTTTTACACATAAAGCTTCCTAAAACACAGCAAAGGGCATTTTTCAGAGTGACATACATACATATCCCAAGACACAAATACCCTGCAGCATGATCTGGTCCTTTACGAAAAACATTTGCTAGCCCCTGCTGTAACTTAACTCACTAAGAAGATTTTTGCACTGTTAGTAAAATCTCCTTACTTAAAAATTTTTGTAGACTATACAGACACAGAAAGTAGAAAAAATATAAATGCATGTATTAAGTATTAACATTAACACAAAGGACAAAGAATGACATCTGATGAAAGACAATACAATGAACAGCTGACAACTTCACAGAAATATGCATGTGGTTTAATCCTTAAGTCCTTCTCTTAGGTTCTTTATCATAAAATAAAAAGATGAAAGAACACACATCTCATAGACAAAGGATTAATCCAGACCCTGTTCATAAGGTACTTCACTCATTGCCCTATGAATAAGAGCTGAGCTGACGTAAAACTAACCTAGAGACTTCTAGACATCTGTAACACAGAAAACAGCCAGACTGAGAAGTGAGAATAGATGAAAATCTTGTTTGTTCAGATGATTTTCTATATGTTGGCAGGATGCAGAGGGACTGCACATGAGCAAATTATAAATGAACTAGCTACGCTGCAATTTCCACAAAAAGAGTAAGAGATGCTAGGCAAAACTGGGGTAAGAGATTGGTTCTACCAAAGTAGACCTTGGGGCTAGCAAGATGTCTCAGCAAGTAAAGGCACTGTTGCCAAACTGGACAACCTGAGCTCCATCCCCAGGACCCATGTGACGAAAGGAAAGAACAGACTCCCAAAAGTTGTCCTGATTTCTACACAGGCATCACAGCACAAACATGACCCACAATGCACACACATGTAAACACACTAAAATAAATAAACATAAAAATGAGAGGGTGGGGTGCTGGAGAAATAGTTCAGCAGCTAAGATTGCTTGCTGCTCTTCCAGAGAACCAGAGTTCAGTTCTCACCACCCATGCCAGGTAACATGTAACAGCCTGGAACTCTAACTCCAGGGAATCTGATATTCTCACCTGGCCTCTAAAGGCACCCACATACATGTAGCATAATACATTCACTCAGACAGCTACACAAATGAAAATAAAATAAGTCTTTAATTTCTTAAAATGTAAAACTTGGACACTGCTGGTGAGAAAGTAAATTATGTAGAAATCTGGGAATTCTGTGCACAAAACAATCAAAACTGGTTCTTGGAAGGCATAATGCCAATTCTATATTCCTATCATTCAAGAGGCTAAGGAAGGAGCTTCTCAAGTTAGAGGCCTTTAGCGATACAAAGCAAGACTGTAATAAACCGGCAAAAACCTTGATTCGTATGATTGTATCTTAATACATAAAGTAGCTTCTACAACAGTATGTGGATTGTAGCCTTCAGATAAATAGAAAAAAATACTCAGTCTAAAAGGTCCTCCAGAAGTCATTCAGTTCAAAGCTCAGATTCTATACATTAGGACATTGCAGATGACTGTGGTGGTTTGATAAAAATGGGCCCCATAGGCTCACACATTTGAATGCTTAGTCACCAGGGAGTAGAACTCTTTGAAAGGATTAGAAGGATTAGGAGGTGTGGCCTCGTTGAAGGAAGTGTTACTGGGGGTGGGCTTTGAGGTTTAAATAGCTCAAACCAGGCAACCTATGGATCAGGATGTAGTCTCAGCTACAGTACCATGCAGGTCATCATGGTCCCTGCCTTGATGATAGTGAACTAACTCTTTGAAACCATAAGCTAACCCCCAACTGAATGCTTTCTTTTATCAGAGTTGCCTTGGTCATGGTGTCTCTTCACAGCAATAGAACAGTGACTAAGACAATGACTTATCCCAGTGACCTGATTCCCAGATAAGAGTCTTTTTTATTTCACGTTATTACAGTATCCTTCTTCTGCCTCCACTGTTCACTAGCAGAATAATCTTGGTCTTGTCATCCTCAGTCAAGAGGATCCTATCAGACCACTGTTAAAATTGAGTGAACTAATGGACAGAGGACCCTACAAAACTCTCAATAAATGGCAGCTACAACTGCTAATAGTTAACTTACTCAAGTACATTGGACATCTACTCCTTGAATCACCTGATCCAACAAAACTAAGACAGCAAGGTCAACAGGAAGCCAAGCCTCCACAAAGGGATGCTAACTGCCTCCTCCACACTGAGCTGAGGGAAGGTTCGATGACTTGAGGCTTACATCAGGAAAACTTATTAGCATCCTTAATATCTCCCTCTCAAGTAGCCACTCTTCATCACTCTTCCTATCTTTTTAGTGATGTTAGTAGAAAGGGACTGGGCACACTAAGGGAATTTCCATATTTAGAAAGGTGAGGCAGGGGGATTATCATGAGTTCAAGGCAAAGCCATCCTGGGCTACACAGATACACTGCCACAAAAACACAGTAGGAGGAAGAACCTAAAGCTTCAATTTTATAGCCATGGATTACACCTCAATTTTAAAGGTTGTTTTAGAATGCTGGCCACATGAATAATACTAGAAACTTTCTTTACCACAGTAAATCTAACACAGTGACTAAACTAATAAAATGGTAATTGATGTAAAGTTTGTTGGGGACTTATTATTTAGATTTTAGTTATTTTTTAATTGTGTGTGTACACACATGCACATGAGCATGAATGCATGTTCAAGAGAGTGTCAGATCCCCTGAAGTTGGAGTTACAGGCAATTGTGAATCACCCAATGCGTGTGCTAGGAATTGAACTTGGGTTCTCCATAAGAATAGTACATGCCCTTAACAGCTGAGCCTTCTCTCTAGCCCTAGTGTGAACTTTATAATGGGCCCAACAGTCTTCTCTCCACCTCCTTCATTCTTGGTGGAAAACCTAAGCACTTCACAAACTTACCAGAATAATGGTTTCTCTGAACTACAATTGCCTTGCTGAAAAGGATCAATAGTGAGTAACCATAGTGCACACAAGGTCATCACTATGCAAAAGCCATTAGACATGGCTATAATGACAGATATAATATATAGTCCATATGGTGAAAAATATAAAATTTGACTGTTTCAAAATACATACGTACATTTTACTCCACTAGTTTCCATTTTCACTCAAAAAAGATCACATCAAGAGAGTATGTTTTGCATCCTGCTGACAAAGATAAATAACAAAAAATCTCTAAGCAGGCAGTTTCNTCTATTACCTATGAGAGAGTTATTGGCACAAGCTTTCTAGAAAGCAATTCAGCACTATCATGAAATTTAATACTGTTCACACCCTTTGGCACAGTAATGGAAGTTATCATATGAAAAACAAAAATGAAGGCAAGAGTTAAAAACGCAGTTTTATTTAATGATATTTATATAGGAAAAAAGTTAAAAAACAATATGAATATCCCAAAACAAAAGAATAATTAAGCAAATTATAGAATAACCACACAATAAAAGTTCTTTGGTGTAGCAGGGGTCCTGTGCTGTTGTTCCCTTTATGGGGGAGGGGGCCAAGTAGGCACTGAGTCAAACCACACAGACTCCAGGAGAATGTCGAAACAACAAGCTCAGTTTATTCCGGAAGAGGCAAGCCTTATATATCCTCCACCCCACCCTGGGGGAAGGTCTGATGAANATGCATCTGCTGGTGTGACATGGCTGCCTCTCATTGGTCCAGGTCATCTCCAGATCGTGTTTTAGCTGCTGTTGCTAAGGCCCCTAGGCTGACCCAGGTTGGCTCTCAGAATGTATTTTTTTTTCACTGGTTTGGGCCGGCAGGCCCTCAAGCCTATTAGGGATGAGTCATCCCACACTTTGGTTCAGGAAAAGTAAGCATTTTGTAATATGATCTTGTTATTTTCTTTAAAAATGTCATGAATTCTACAACTGATTCTCCTAAATCCATCACACGCTCCTGCTATCAATCTGTTTTATTTTTGCAGTCATATTGAGTTACATTTCCCTTTGATTAATGTCATTAATAATCTATATCTTGTCAGGTTTCTATTGCTGTGATGAACACCATTACCAAAGCATCTTGAGTAGGAAAGGCCTTATTTCATCTTATAGCTCATACTCNATCACTGAGGCAGGTTAGGGCAGGAACTGATGCAGAAGCCATGCAGGAGCATTGTTTTCTCATGGTTTGCTCCTCATGGATTGCTCAGCCTGCTTCTGTATACAACCCTGGACAACCTATGCAGGGGTTGCATCACCCACAATCAGCTAGGCCTTCTCTCATCAATCATTAATTAAGAAAATGCCTCAGAGGCAGGCCCACAGATCATGTTGATGGGAGCATTTTCTCAATTGAAGATCCTTCTTAAATGACCAAGAACTAGGCAGCATAGGCAAGATGAGATGAAACTACTTTAAGGTATTTTAGTTTTTGTTATTAATTAAAATTATAATATCACTCTTAACATCTGTATTGAAACATCAGAATTAATGAAAATACTATTTATGGAAAGACAACCCTCTGGAATCATTCTGTAGTACATAGGTGCCAAGTAGTAAACTAGGTGTGTGTTGTGGGAAGGATTCTAAGAGGAGGCAAGAAAAGTAGCTTGGTCCCGGGCCCCAGGAAGTCTTGACTTAGTATTAGGACTGTGACAGGTTTCCCAGGAGGTAAGTGATGTGGATGCATGTGTTTAGAAGGCCCTTATGTTTTCTCCATTGTTAGAGTAAAAAGATTAAAGCTGAGAGAAGGGGCTCATTGGGGCCTGGCTGACAGCGAGCAGTGGACTTAGGACCAAGGAAACCTGAGCCCGAGGCCTCTTATTTGTAATTCTCAGGTCTGAGANAAGCCCTGAAGAAAAATTCAGTCTAAAACTTACTTGAGTACAAAATTTGAACTGATTTGACTTATGAATTTTAGTGTGGAATAGGTCATAGCAATCTCTGCTGTTTCCTTCTCTCCGTGTATTTCTCTCTCTCTGACTTTGAACTTAATTGCACTATTAAAATGTTGAAGGAGTTAGCAAACTGGAAGCAGTGAGAAGGGGAACTNGAAAGATCTGTCAGCAGCAGCACAGAGAATACAGTTGTCACAAACTGGCTGTGAGATGTCTTCAGTACAGCAGCACTGCATCAAGCAACTGAGAATGGGCAAACTGTGACATGTGTACAGTGGCAGTGATTGCTGAGAACAGTGCAAACAGGAAAGGATTATATAGCTGATAGGTAAAGATGATTGCTGCACTAGTAGGGTTTGGAACTGAAGAATTGAAAGTGTCCAATGAGGGGTTTATTACTTATGACAACCTAGAATACAGGATGCACTGTCAGTGGGGGAGGTGAGTAAGGAGTGCTCTATAGGAGTTGACTATTATAGGCTTATGCCAGTGCTGCAGGCACACCTAAGTAAAATTGGCAGAGGATGATACAGAAAACCCACATCCAGATTTCTGAAAGGAGTATGTTTATTTAGTTTTCGTTATTTACATATGAAGCCATAGGCTGCTGGAGTGCGTATTTGCATATCATTTCAGTGGTGCTCTGTAGGAACTCAATGAACTAGGCTGGGCCTGGGAATGTGAAGGTAGATCTTAGGCAGCTCTTCATTCAGCCCTCTTTTCTGCTTACTGTGAAAAGTGATGTCTTGGTATTTGATTTCTCAACAGTGAAATGTCTTTATAAGATAGCCTAGTGGTCAAGGAATCCTGAATCTCTTGAAGAACAGGTCTGCACAGATTCAAAAGCAAAATGAAATGATAGGCTTGCTACAGATTCCTAGTAGTCCCAGGCCTTCTGAAAGAACTCAGCCTTCACAGTGCTGCNTGTGCTGTTACTGATGCTCCTCCCAATGAGGCAATGTTAACAATTGCTGGATCTCTGTGAGTTCAAGGCCAGCTGAAACTTGGTCAAATGTGACTAATGCCAAAAAAATGAAAATGGGGGGTGGGGGAGTGGCAGGGCTAGAGCCATGGCTCAAAGGTCAAGAGCAGTCTGCTCTTTTGGTGGAGCTAGGTTTGACTTCCAGCATCCATATGGTGGCTCACAACCTTCTCTAACTCTAGTTCCAGGTTATCTACTGCCCTCTTCTGGCTTTTGACGGCACTGCATGCACACGGTACACAGACATACACGCCTACAAACCACACATGCACACAAAATAATTAATAAATTTTAAAATTAACGAGATTAAAATGCACAAGCCCAGGACCCTGGCTACCAGAAGAGCTCCTTTCTGAGAGGAAAGAAAGACCACTTGCCATGAAGTCAGTCATTAGAGACAAAGCCACACAATGATATCCAGATCTCAACCTTAGAGCACACCAGAGGGGTTACATGGGAAGGGTTTTGTGCAATGCACCAAGATCACCAAGAAGGCCAGCTTCAATGTTCTCAGGAACAGAATTTGCTGCATCTACACATCTACTAATTGAGCACCAAAAAAACTCATCTGCTATGGGCTTCACTGAAAACAGCACGAATATTTAAATTGGAAATAGTCACATATTTACATCAAATGATCCAGAAAGTAATCAATTGTGAACATGGATTTTGCTCCATTAAAAAGTAACAACTTTGGAGCAGAAATAACTCATTTTATTATTTCTGTGAGGTAGCAATGCACACAAAGTACCTGTACCANGAAAGTATTTCTTCAAAATTAATGACTGCACAAAGAAATGAGCAACTCCCACTCCACAGTGCTCACAGAACTGTTTCCATGAGCTCAATACAAAACAAGTTGTTCAGCAGAATCATTCACATACTATATGATCAACAGATGTGTACTTTGAAACTATCAACTTGGCATCCCATGAACTGCTTAGGAGGACATAGCAATACATGNGAAGTGGTATGAACAGCAGCACCCACACACACAACCTTCTCCTTGTGTTGTCTATTTAGACAGGTATATTTTTCACAGAATCTGGTCCACTTGAGTCCTAGAAATGGTTGCAGCCTCTGATTTATGGTGACCTTGCTTCTATCCTGGGTACTTCAACATCCTTGACAAGCATCTAGTGAATGAACTCTTCTATAATAATTCATCACTATGTGTTTTCCTGATTGACTCCAGAGAATATATGACACAATGGAGAAGCTCTCAGGGAAGGCAACTGCAGGTCCCACACATATGAGGGTCTCTAGGTGGTAAACACCAGCTGCCCCTTACGACATATCAGTGCTCTTGGCTTGCATCTATAAGTGTAAGTAATTTTTAGCTCAAATAGTGATTTATTTACCTATCATTGGCTTCAAGGCATATTTAAGGCAGAGTTTATAACCATCAGCAAGAAAGTGACACTGGGCAATGCCATCTGAGGCATATGGCTTCCACTGGTTGGCAAAGGCCCATTACAATATTAATGAGAATGTCATTTGTCAAGATAATTATGAATAAACTTGACAGCTACTGAAAGACAGGCTCAAGGCAATATGGATCAGAAGCCTGAGAAATCCCTTGGTACTTCTGTCTTTTGTACTAGTGGCCTTTTATGTAGATAATGTCTTATTAAAACATTAAGTCTGAGGGAGGAAAAGGAGGGGGGAAGCAAGTATTAACACAACTATTATCTGTGTGCATAATCCCCTCTTCCCATTCAGAAGAATCTTTTCATCAGTATAACTCAGTTGAAAAGTGACTACCAATATCAATATTTGATAATAAATGCAATGGTTTCAATAATGAGAATTCTGGAAGTGTTTTTCAAACTGGGAATATCTTTATTTATTCAAAAATAAAAGAGCACTCATGAGAAAAGTAGCATGTGATGGAAACAAAAACACAGAGACAATATCACTTTGAAAGGTTTTTCTCTTTTTTTCCCACCCTTAAACACAAGTTCTAAGAGGAATCAGTTTGGATATCTTAAGCCAAAAGGTTAAGATATGCAATTAAATGAATGCATGAGGGATTGACTGAAGACCAATGATTCTACAAATTAATCTGAACACTGGTTAATAAGTGACATAAGATATCACCGTATTTGGGAGTGATGTGACTCTCAATCACTTTTTCACTATTTTTAATTTTTCAAAGTGTCATGTAAAATTAAGTTCATGTTATCAGTATCTACTAGTATGAATGCTTTCCTAAATATGCCAGGGGGAAAGTTCATCATGCATAAGGTACACAACACACACACACACACACACACACACACATGCACGCGCACATGCACACCAGTATATACAAAGAGCAAAACAAAAATACCTTATGCTCCTCACTATCTCAAGAAACCCAAGTGAAACAGCAAACTGACAGTTAATTTCAACATTTATCAGCTTCTTTCTTACCTTATTTTCTACAAAAAAAAAAATTGACTACAGTTCTATATAGTCCACATTTGCAGAGAAACATTGCAATTATCCACAAACTTCAGCATTTAAAAAAGTTTCATAATAACTTTAGTAATGTATATATACATAACAGTTTTAAATTTTTAAATGTTCAGCTAATGAAAGAGAAGATTTTCACCCAGAAATAATTTAGCAAGCAGAATGGTAATGGCAAATAAAATTAAAAATTGTTTCAAGTAAGCTCATTAATTGTATATTAAAAAACTATTTTAAGGAGTTAGAAATATTACTGCTACACAGAAAAATATCTCTAGGTTAAATTTTTTCTCCTAAGTATTCTAAATAAGCTGGTTTTTATCTACAATTCTCCAAATAAGTTCATTGCATATAAAATCCTGAGATGCTGGGTCTGGCAGAGAAGAAAGTTACAGCACATGGGCATATCTAGTCCCAAGGCCCAGGACTGGTAAGCAGAGGCCAACATGTTCCAGTGTACCTCTCTACAAATGGAACTGCAGCATCCCCCTCAAAGCCTCCATGGCTAATTTCTTATTCCTTCAAACTTGAAAACAACAAAAGACCCATCTATTGACAAGAAAATGCTACAGTGAAGCACTGGGTCATGATTTGCCCAGGCTGCAGTCCATCCTGCAATGCCCACTGCCTGGCCTTGCCAACAAACACCACCATACCATGTTTTACTCAATATGTTCTCTATATGATTTCTTCAACAACTGAAGCAATCTTCCCATTAATATGATTCAAAACTCCACTAATGTTTTATCTGCATTAAAAACTGTCTTAACTGGATGTATGCTCCTGTAATCCCAGCACTCAGAAACTGAGGCAGAAAAATTTGAATTCCAGACCAGCCTGAGTTACACAGCAAGAACTTGTCAATAATACTAAAATAACAATGAAAATAAAGAGGAGGAAGGGGAGGAGGTTGTAAGTACTAAGCTATCTCCTCTTTGTTATAGGTATGTTTTTCTTCTATACAGGTCGTCCATGGCTCATGAAAATACTGTATCAGTTAAGACTAGTCTGTCTGTCAGATCTTAAGCTACTTGAGGACAAGGTAAATACTTAGGAATGTTTTTCCAAGTCAAAAGGAACAACTCTATTATGAACATCTAAGGTGATAGATTTCCAAATTACTGTTTAGTTAGTCAAGAACCCATAACATTCACTCACCTCACAATGACTTTTATATGTCACCATCTATTATCCAAAGCAAATCTCAAGAGAAGGTAGTGAGAAAAGCCAATTACAGTCAGTGTAGGAAGTCAATTGCAAGCATAGAATCAAACATCACTTTTAAATTATTAATTCAAAGATCATTATAATGCACACAGTACATTATAAGCCTGAACTTAGTAGAAAGACAGCAGCAGCCTCACCCATCCCCACATATTCTCATTTCCACCTAAAATCATCTTATATTGCTCTATGACCTCACCAGTTTTTGTAAGGACAACTAATACATGAAGGTGTTTAAATTACCAATATACAGAAGATATTCACTCATGATAGTTAATGTTATCCTACAAAGCCCCTGTGATTACAGACTTAGCAAATAAAGAAGGAATGTGCACATAGAGGAAATACAGGGTTGATTTCCTGGAAGCTCCCATTCATATCATTGCCACCTGATCAATACATAACCTTGTTCTATGTATTTCTGTTTAAATGCACTTTATATGGTTAATATATTACATTACCAGTGATTTCATGGCCAATACCTAAATGAAGCTTCTAACATGTGATTTCTCAGTTGTATTTTCCAAAGTTCCTACACTCAGGTTCTAGAAGGAACTTCAGCACAATGGTTGGCAGTTATTTTAAAAGTAAAATCAATAATAAAAACCATTACCTGCTGTGGGATGTCCTTCTTATGCTGTGAATGTGTGTTGCTCTCATTGGTTGATAATAAAGCAGTTTTGGCCAATGGTGAAGCAAGAAGGTTAGGCAGTACAATCAAACTGAGGACTGAGATGAAGAAGGGCGGAGTAAACGAGATGCCAGCCAGCCAAGGAGAAAGCAAGATGTGTAGAAAATGAGGTAACAAGCCATGAACCACATGGCAAAGCACAGATAAGAAATATGGGTTAATTTAAATGTAAGAGCTAGCTAGTAATAAGCCTGAGCCATCAGCCAAGCATTTATAAGTAATATCAGCCTCTGAATGGTTATTTGGGAACTGGCAGGTGGGAGAGAACCATCATTTACAATTACCAGTGTCCAAAATATGACATCAAGCAGACCAAGAAAAGGTTCCTTGTTTCGTCCTGAGAGCTGANATGTGAAGGTAGAACACTGTCTAGTTCAACCNCAGCAGCAGTGTGAATGCATATCAGCCTACCGTCCTTGCCCCTGCTCCACATGTCAGACACTCAGTGCAGTATCTCAAGTCCTGATTTCAGGTACAATTAATTCTGAAAAGTGAGCAAATACAATACAGAAGGCTTGCATGATGCATACTGAGTGTATACCAAGACACTGTTCATAGTAGATGCCTCCCAGGAAAGGAAATGGGTGGCTAGGCAAAGGAGGGAGAGAAACTTGTGTTTTACTNGAAGCCCTTTTTAACTTTAAGTTTTGAAGAGAGAGTGAGGGAGGAAGAGGAAGAGAGAAGGAATGCATACATGGATAAAGTTTATGATGATATGTGCATATAAGAACACAGTATTAAACACATTTTAAAAATTTANAAAAATAAATTTTAGCTTTGTGTTTAAATAGTTAAAAAGGAGACAAAGGAAGAAAAAGTGAAAAGGAAAGTGAAANAAAAATTGAAAAAACCATCTATTTTTCCTACATTGAAGNAACNGTAAACACTCTCNGGTGAGGGAATGGCACATAAAATGACTGAAAAGCAAATAANACTAACAAGNTGAGTTTTCATTTCCCACCAAAAGAGAAGGCCACAGAGAATCNGACACACACAGAAANTGTTTTCAAAAAATTGTATCAGAAGAATCGCTTTACACTAGAGCTATGTTCCCCCAGGAAACTTAAACANAATATTTTGTACAACACTTAAAAGTTATTTTGTGTAGAGCAGTAGCTGTTCCAAGACCACCACCANCAGCAGCAGCAGCAGCTNTAAGCATTGATTCACCCAGGTTCCAGAACAGGTACTGAGAGAGTGGGCAGTCACTACTTTAAAAACCCTCAGGACNGATTCTGAGGTCAATTAAAATTTAGGTCTCAGGAAAATAGAAACTATAAGCTTTTCCTATTGACAATGGATAATCATTAAAAAGACCTGTGGCTATTTTGTGCAATCACATGAGAGCCACAGACCATAAATGCTGTCTCATTCTCTTTATGTAATTAACGTAAGAGAGAAAATTAATCTTTGGTGAAAAAAATTAGAGCAACACACTCCTCTGGCAAGCACTGGTAATGAGTAATGAGTAACTGGAAAGGGACCAGAAGGCATTTCTTAACATCGACAAAGTGATGGATGATATACCTATTGCCTGTGCATTTCACTGTATGTAGATTTTTGTGGGAGTGAATCATAGTCATATACAAATATGAGCTCCAGTTAGGTAGTTGTCTACATTTAGGAGGAAGCCAGCGACTCACTCTGAAAATCTCCCTCAGGAAAAGAAAGATGGGTCTGTAGATGGAGAGTGGAAAAGTGGATGGCAANGCATGTATAATGCCATGGTTACTGAAGAATGCAGGTGGTGCTTTATGGAATGCACCATGATGCTGTTTCAGCCCAGTGTGTATGCTTGAAACTCTTCAATAAAATATTAACAGAATAAATAGTAGGTGTTGGGTTGTACCAAAAGTACCATGGTGTATTCAAGTGTATGACTCCTACCTATGTGCATGGATTTCAAATACTAGAACACTGTGACAGTGGCTTGGGCAGTGAAAAGTGACAGGAAAATGGGACTCAGACTCTGATGACAACACAGAAGATTTACTTCAGAAATTTCCATTTCACAAAAAATAGTTATAGGCTACAATGACATAAGCAATGTGAATACATACACAACAAAATTATCGCTGGCGATAATAGGAATTTCATCCACACATGTACCGTGGGCCTCGGTAAGAAACAACATCACACCTCCTCCTTTTTCAGCACTCCGTGAATAACACGCATAGAGCTAGAAGAAAGTTTTTATACGCAGCCCAAGCTGGCTTCAAACTCAGAACAAGCTTCCTTTCTCAGCCCCCTAGTGTNGTATTACAGGTGTAAACCACCAAGTGTCGCCAACGCTACCCAACAGCTGGCTTCAGATCTTGACTTCACAAATGGCTCATTTTCCAGGGCATCAGAATGAGGTGCCTGGGAGCTGAAGGCACTGCTGGTCTAGGGCCCATGGTTTCACACCACCAAGCCATGAAGCCATCCNCAGCACCCCAAGATGTCTTTTAATGAGATTTCTCTAGTTATTTTGGTGACAAAGGCTTTTGGAAGAAAAAAAAAAAAGGAAAGGGAAAAAACAAAAGGTCTATATTCCCTATGACAAAATGCTTCAAAACCAGAAAGTCTGTTTTCTTTTTAACTGCCTATGAAAGATTACAGGCTTATTTTCTGACTCTGACACTTATTTGAAATTCAGATTCTTTAGTATAACCTAATAAGAGCTGTGGAGATAATTAATATAATATGAAAATCTCAGGATAAAGTGAGAGAACAAAGAAAAGGAATGTTCTTAAAGTTCAAGGCTCTTTCCTATAGCACGTCACAGGATTGAACTNTCTGCTGCTCTCAGACACACAATCCAAACACTGAGCTGGAATTCTTCCTCTGTACATTCCCACTGCCTTGTTCTGCAGGAGGAGGACATGGCCTCACTGTACGTG
>LZPO01088503.1:12059-23886 GCA_001675575.1 Neotoma lepida | reverse complement strand
TGACTGGGCACTTGAGTGTATTGGTTAATGGGTCCAGTAGGGGAGGAGTGTTGGGGTGTTTTTTGTGTTCAGGGTGTATTGGGTGTAGGGCCTCCCTCACAAAACTCTGGCAGAGCTATTCTTGTTCCTTAAGCAAACAGTATATGAAAGCTTACCCTCACCCATTTGTTTCTTGCTAGCATCACTGCTGAGAACCCATTTGGTGACTCCTAATGACATTTCTCTCTGAACGGAAGCTTCATTTGTGCTACTATAGGCCTTGTCCTTGCACACTACTCAGGGGAACTTATTTTTCCCCAAATGTTCATGAGATGTTGACTCTTAATAGCATTAGTGAGTTGCTTCTCCAAGACATCTTCATTTAATTATATCACCTCTCATTCCAATGAGATCAGTCAGCATATACATAAACCACAGCATTTTTTGAGGATTAAAAAAATTCTGAAATGAAAACTCTCACTGATTTTTGTAGTCACTGTTGGGTCATAAAAGGTAATTCAGAGTGGGAGAGATAGAAAGAGATGATAGATAGATAGATAGATAGATAGATAGATAGATAGATAGATAGATAGATAGATAGCTTTACTAACCAGAGTGCTGTGTTCCTACATGGAGGATGTCTCTTTGAATTGAAAGTGGTGACCATATTCACACACACATAGCCATAGCAAACAGGGCTGCCAGGTGGCTAGACTAAGACCACTATATGCAGGTGCCTGAGCCTGCTTAGAATCACCAGAAATACCAAATGTAACCCAAAACCATCTCTGTAGTTGAATGCTCCTTAACAGAAGGAGGACAATTGATAGTAAGATACATTAGAAATTTCAGAATGATGTGTAAAAGATGGATGTCATACACCTGTGAAAGTGATAATTATAGAAAGGTTGTACTAGAATCAAATGGGTCTCCTCTTCAGCCAAATCCACTCGGGAGATACCAGGTAAATACAGCAGCCAACAGTGTGACAAAAGGCCAAGGCATAGCATACAATGTCCACACGTTCCACATATGTGATCTCACTGAATATGTGCGAGTATTTTAGAGATGAATAACACCAGTGACCCAATTAACTGGTGAGAAAGCTGGAATGCAGAGAGGCTAGGTCACTGTTCTGTGACAGACTTTTCCTGTGGAGACACAATACACACATCTGCTCACCCCACATAGGGAGCCCACAACAGACCAAAGTTCAAATACCATCAAAGTTTAGCTTGATGAACTGAGGAGTTTTATTGGGGTTGCTTATACAAGTATGGGTGAGCGATTACTACAGGAGCAGAAATTACTCAAAGACAGCTGTGTCACCAAAGCCCATTCCAGCATGGCTAACAGCTCACAAAAGCTGGGAAACTAGAGCGCCATGCACAGACCGCAGGCAGCTCCCAGGTGAGAGGGTGTCCTTTTCATGTGGCTAAGAGCTCAGCTGGTCTCTTCTCCCAGGCAGCTGGGCCTTTCTCAGTCTCCTTTGCAGCTTGGTTTTGTGGAAGAGTGATTCTCAGTGCCTTTATTTACTCTTGGAGGGGAGGGGCCTAGTGATCTATTCAATTTCAAGGACTTCCTGAAGCTATTTTGAGGTGTTTACTTTCTGTCTATGGAGATTCCCTGCAGGGTGGAAGATTTCAATCTTAGAAGAAATTGATACAGATAATTTCCAGCATAGCAACAGAAACAATTCTTCCAGCCTGGTCCTGCTGGCCTCAGTGAACCCATCTTCTCATTTAACTTAAAAATACATTTTTAAGTATATTTAGTCATCAAGCATCCATACTGACTGTGTTAACACTAGTACTTTTTCATTGTATTTCTTGACCTCTGGTGTCTTAGTAGCATTTCTATTGCTGTGAAGAGACATCATGACCAAGGTAATTTAAAGAGTTTATTGACACTTATAGTTTCAAAGGCTGAGTCTTTGATCATCATGGTGGAGAGTGTGGCAGCACCAGGCAGGCATGGTGCTAGAGCATGGTGCTGTAGCAGTAGCTGAAGTTTACATCCTTATCTGCAAGTAGGAGGCAGAGGAAAAGCTAATTGGGAATGCCATAGGCCTTTAAAACCTCAAACCCTGTACTGTGACACACCTCTTCCAACATGGCTAAATCTCCTAACCTTCCCAAACAGTCCCACCAACTGTGGACCACACATTCAAATAGATGAGACTATGGGGTAGGGGTGGGGGCAATTCTCATTCTACCCATCACATCCACTTTCTGGAAACCATCAGGACTATACTTCCTGCCTGCAGTTGTACTGTGTTTAGGCATTGCCGTCTGAATAAGTGAGGTCATGGGTTATCTATGGAACTGATGGAAGTCACTCCTGTGCCTGATAATCAATGGATTATGAAGGACTTTCTGAGCTATGGCATCCTGCCCTCAGCCTTCGTGAGTTATCCCCTCATAGCAAAACACAGCTCAAATTCTTCACCAGCCTGTTGTGCATGACACAGCCTCAGAGAAGTACCTACGGTGTTAGGTACTGAAATTGGGGCATTGTGTTTTCCATAGTTCCCTTTGGCTCATTANAACTTATTAAACAGACTGCAGGGATGGACAAAGTTATAAACACAGGCCTAAACTAGGTGGCATTGGTTTCAGAGCTGAGGGTGGGTGATGAGTGATCCTTGGGGAGACTGGGGATTTGATGACCTATATGTGGTGTGTGACACTCAGTTTTGATGGGCAGTAATTTGGAAGGTAGATCAGGTACTCACAAATTTTAGGATCAGGATGGAGACCAGAAAACAGGTTGCCTAGGGTGCATGTTGCTTGGTGTTAATAGTTCCTGAGACAGTACTAGAGGGAAAGGAGAAATATTACTATTCCACTTAGGAGGGACCTGGAGTATAAAAATTAGTAGAATTAGCAGAATGGTTGTTGTCAGGAGTTGCAGGAGTGGGGAATGGGGATTCTTGTTCCTTTTTCTTTCTTTTTTTTTTAAGTTGGCCATTCTTACTTTGGGAATCTCTTTATGGTACTTACTTATTACATGCATTTGTTTGTTTGTTTTGTGTGGTTCTGGAAATCCAGCTCAGGGCTTTGCACATTCTAGCAAGTGATCTAGCCCTGAGCTACGCTCCTAGCCCAGTCCTGGGATGACTTCCTGTAGCCATCAAATGAGGGTTACACAGGTCCACCCTGAGCTGTGAATTTCTGCCTCCCTCTGCCTTGAGTTTTCCATCCCTGGAACAAACTCATCATGAAACACTCTTCCACTGGCAAAGCCTAGATGCTTTGCTTACACATAAGTACATGCTTCTGAAGCCAAAGACATGCCTTGTTGAGAACTTGTATTAATTATCATGATGTGAAAGTTTTCTTGATTTGGTGGTTCATTGGGTTTCAACCAAATCCCTATACCTCAGAAAACAAAATATTTCTTCCCCACAGAGAATTAAATATTTGAAGTTCTTTGACCCACCTGTGTTTTAGACACTTTGTTGTAGAAAATTAAGGTTTCTTTGCTTGTGGACCTGGGANCTAGTACTCATCACCATTTGCTCCTGGTTCTTCAGGTCTCTGTGTAGTGAAGTTCTTTGCTGTTTACCTTCTTTACCTAAGGACAGGCTGGCTTCATCTTGCTGTGCTCGTTCATGGACATCAATCTGTCTCTTTATGAAGTTGTGAGGTTTGGAAATGGTTTTAGTCATAAATGTAATTGACCTGGCATCTCCTTACCGGGGGTGTGGGTAGCAGTCATGAAGCTCAGAATGTGCTCAGGAGACACAGCAGCCTGTTTCTTCAAAATGAGCCAGCAGTCTGCCATTTCCCTGCTCACCACACTGAAAAATTGTCTCCTCGCTCCATATTTTTGTCAGAGGAACTGTTCAAACTTACATTGTAGCCTTATCCTCTTTCTCCCAACCAGCATTGGAGGGACTGCCTGCACCAGATCAAGTTAGCCTCCTTTCCCCAGCTCCCAGAGGCTCTGGCATGCCAACTCCTCCTACTCCATCCTTGTCATGTTGCCAAGGTCACATGGTTGCCACACTAGGTTTGGCCTTAGTCCCACTTGTGTTCGATTTTCCTTTCATCCCCTCACTTCTAAGTATGTACTCTTCTGCTCAAGATGACCAGCTACATATGGCTTTGATTTTGAAAACAGCCCTCTGGCCTCCTTCCCCCGAAGTCTGCCTGGATACCTGCTATTCATGTTGGTCTCACCCTCCACTAAGATCCTAATGTCCTCTTGCTGCCATAGGCCCTTGTTCCAGAGCATATTGCATGGCAAATGGACAGTTTGAGCTGGCCTTACAGCCAAGCCTGTATCTCTAGGTACCTGTGAAGCTATCTTGAAATATAAGTTAAATTAAATTAAAATGGCTGGTGATATAGTTCAGTGAGCTCAATGGTAGAGAATTCTCCTGGCATGTGAATTTGATCCCTTGAATATGCACAAATATTCCTTCTCTCATCCTCCAAATCAAAACACCTTGGAAGCAGGACATTAGTTCTGGGGCTGCTGCAGTAGGTGTGTTCCCAACTTGATGGAACACAAGGAGCTAATGTTCCAAGAGCATTATGAATGCCCCCACTAAAGGCACCTTCCAATGTGAGAACAGTGGCCCTTAGAAGTGACAGTATTCTCCAGCTGCCACATAGAGCTCTGAAAACTTTGACTCTAAAATGTAATATTTGCTAAGCAAACGTGTTCAGTTTCAGTGAAGAAAATTGTTATTTGCTTCTGTAGATGGAGAGGTCTCTTCTGTGTTGTAATGAAGTTGCTGGTTCAGATCAATATGATGGGTACACAATGTGGGTGCTTCTGTTTTGACCAACAAAACCCTAGAACTGACCTTTAAATTTTTATTTAATTTATTTTATTTATGTGTATGTGCCTGCTTGTCTATATGTGCCAGGTACATGAACATTCCCAAGGAGGCCAGAAGAGGGCCTCAGATCTTTTGACATTGGAGTGCTGCCTGATGTGGGTTCTCAGAACCAACTCAGGTTCCTGCAAAAGCAGCAAGTGCCCTTAATTGCTAAGCCATCTCTCCAGCTCCCTAAACTTTATTTTTGATTAGCACATGATTGTACATATTTGTGAAGAACATTGTGATATTTTACACTTAGATACACTTAGACATATACCAAAATATCACAGTGTTCTTATTCTGATAAAATTAGGGTTATCATCGTGCCCTTCAGCTTAAACATTTCACTTTGGTTTATGGTAAGAAGATTCAAAATCCTCTCTTCTAGCTTAAAAAAAATACACATAGTTATTAGTGGTGATCATGCTAGCATGCAGTGGAGAGCAGAGCTCATTCAATCTGTCAAACTTAACACAGGAACCAAGCTTATCAGAGAAAATGAATTCAGTAATGTTGAGAAAGCAGCACCTGTGGCATGGCAGAGTCTGAATGAANGCACAAGGACTGTCTCATGAGTGTTCCTGAGTCCTCAATGCCAAGATCTTCTGCAGCAGGCAACTTCATGTCCTGCCTTCATGTTTAGCATTTCTACCCAGTGGCTCTGGGAACCCAATAGTTAGTCTAGTAAGAGGGAATCTTTTTGGTGCTCCCAACAGTGAACTGGGACGCATGGTAACCCATGGTGACTTGGGTTACCCGTGGTGACTTTGGGGGTTTTGTGAGAGTTAAACAGTATGGAGGACAGAGGGTACAGTGCTGAACCAAGTGTTGCTGCTAAGTCAGCTTGCCTGTGTTCTGGTGAAGGCTGTGAAGTGCTTTGTGAGTTGTGATGGTAAGTCCTCAGACACAAAAACTCTGGACACAAAATGCAATAGCAGACTCTGCCCTTGAGTTCTAGCCAGACGAGGAGATGTGATAACTGGGAATGAAGTATGAACTCAATGACCTGGCATTGGAACCATTTAGGGTAGTCTCCAAAAGGGAGAATTGGGCATGAACTGATTATGGTTGACATAACTATGAAGCTGACATATAGAAGCTTGGAGAGAATGGTTTCCAGAATTTTGTACTGCATTTTTGAAAAACTCCTAATGATTTCTGAACATAATTGTAACTGTTCTCAGGTAACATTTAACATTTAACTTTTTAGACTAGAATGGCTTTGCTTAATACACATGCTTTGGGAAGTGCAGACAGGAAGGCCAAAAGTCAGTGTAGGCTACAGAACCAGACTGCATCGTCCAAGAATCAAAAACATCATAGTTATAATTAAAGTAAGATGATAAGTAGAAGCATAGGACTGAGGTAATAATGTTTACAGGGCATTACACTCATGTTCACCCATGTCTTCAGCATATACTCTCTTGTAATATAGTCCTAAATTAGAAGCCTCACTTTCTGATTTTGTACAAATGGCCTTACAAAAATTGTGCTAAAGCATAAAGACAAGCACTGTATAGTCATGGGGTTTTTTTGTGCATTATATCATAAAAATCTGAATGGGTTCTAGATCCCTCCTCCGCCCACTTGATCAGCAGGTCCTAGACACGGGAACCTCATCTCAGTTCCACTACTAAATTCTCCCAAGTATGACCCTTTCCTCCTAGCTCAGAGCCTGGTCATGTCTATGNCGAGTAGCATGGTCAGCATACCTGCTTCCTTTCTAGCCCACTTGCCCCCAGGTCACTCTATGAGCTAAAATAGTGCAAGGACCCTCATTTGTCACTTCTCCAAGGGAAAGACCCACTATCGTGTCAGGCTCTGCAAGACACTTCTTTCCATATAAGATGTCTCGGCTCTTACCACTCTCTCCACTTCTTGAGTTTGAAGCAGACTCCCAGTGTGTTAGTCAGGGTTCTCCAGATAAAAGGTTTGATAGGAACTCTAAAGATGGTTGTATGGTTGTAAATAGTTACATCGTGTTCTGGGTTCTAGAGTAGGCTATGAGAGACCGGGAAAACTGTGGTGTTTGCCTTCCTACATATTTATATTTCAAAGGAGATGAACTGGAGATCTGTGTAGGGCTCTGTATCTCCTGAAATTTAATCACATGCTAACAAGTTAGACTTAAGACAGAAATTCATTATATTTCCAAGGAAACTCTTTCAGAAGGTATAAGGGACAATTACATACTTTCTCTTTATGATCAAAGAAAAATCTGTGTTCCTTGTTCTTCAGCTGTAAGGCATCNAACTCATCCAAAGGACAGGGGCTGCTTCTTGTGCAGTCACATGGGTACCAAGCCTTGTNTGAAGGGAGGGACTGTGGGCAGCACACATTATTTACTGTGAAGCATTTAATGGAATGCACCTCAGAGCCTGTACAACACTAGATACTGTAAGTAAGAGGGCTGTAAAGGCCAATGGCCCTGCAGCGCACCCATCTGCTTGCGGCACTCCTCTGCTTTCTTCCTCTTCCCTGGGTCTGTTTGCATCCGCAAGGAGTCCCCATGAGTTTCTTTCTCCTTTTGGCCTATGCTCAGGCATCTCACATTCATCTGTGCCAGTGTGTTCTCTTTCCACTGTTTGAGTGGGCTTTAAATATTTCTAGATTTATTAGAGTTTACAATCCTGTTTCTTTTCCTCTTTGGTGTTTTGTATGAAAAGAAATGAGTGAAAAGGTTCTTAAACATTGGGTGTAAAATGTTTTTTTTTTCATCTGAACTTACCAGTATTTCACAACTTTGAACTTGAGAATAGATTTCTAGATGGTTGAGCTCATTCTACAAAAATCCAAATGTCTTTCTATTTTTGATATATTTTTTCTGATATAACTTTTCTCATAGATAAGAATCACAGCATGGACAAATTCAAATGCTTCCATTGTATGTGGCTTTCATCTGGACAGAATTCATAAGGCTAGCTGTTCAGTATTTGGGAGAAGCCAGTCCTCTCATAAGCCAGCATGTCTTATCACTGTAGTCCATACTTTCGTGGTCACAGAGAAGGGTAATTGGTTTGGTAAGAAGCAGCAGCAAGCGGGCATTCCACGCTACCCTCCCCTAAAGATGTCATTAGTCTCCCCGCTCCTTGTCAGTTATTCTGACAGGTTGAACTTCATTTTTTCATCAAAAGATAATTTTATTGAAGGATTCTTTCATGCTGTTAGATAAAGGTTGGACCATCATTTGTTTGGGTGACAGAAGGAGATTTCATAGCAGCGTTGGAGATGCTATGGGCAGATCTTTTCTATAGACCTGGGAGATGCCTGGAGTGCTGATGCTGGAGGCATGACTGAGGGCAACTGACCATGACAATGATGTAAAGTATTAAATGACTTCCTGTGGGATAACTGTGTCCACAGGCAAGTTGGACCCAGAACTAACATCGAAGTCTTTTAAAAATGAATTTATCTCAGTTTATATTCACTGACTGCAAGCCTTAGTATGACAAACAAAATGGATCTTCCATGGTGCACAGAAATAACCACAAAAACTTACTGCTTCACAGAAAAGATAAAGCAATATTTTTTATTTTCTTTATGACATGTCCAAACAGCTCAGAAGTTTACTAAGAACAGGACTTCCTAACTGTCAAGAAACTGTAAGAGTAATGAAGTAAGGTTCTCCAAAACGACTTTTTCTCTCTCCAGCTCTATGACAGTCTTAAAAAAAAAACCAAATCATCNTGGCAAAGAGGATTTGCATCCACTGGAGGAGGCAGAATGGGCTTGCAAATATCCTAAAGTGATATTTTCAGAGTGTCTTTACAATCCACTGTCTGATGGCTCCCTAGAAACCACCATTCACTGGGCTGGTCTTTATTTCTTCTAAATTATAGCTTTTGTGGTACAAATATAAAATTCTTGATGGTATTTGTTGATAAAAAGTTCTTCATATACTTACCTCTAACAAAAGTTGGAGCAAACAAAGATGAAAAAAAATTATAGCAAAATCTGAGGAATGCAATATCTATGAGGGACCCATCATATTCTTGGAAATCTTTAAGGTCATATTTGGCCTATCTGCAGGACTTTGACATAAGAAGGCCATGTGCTCCCACTTCAGGCTGTTTTTTGAGGCTCTGAAAAAAGGAGATGACAGCTAAGGCAGAGATGTAAGGGGTCTGCTTGGACATGGAAGGTATGCCCCCCCGCCCCCCGGGACAGACAACATATCTGCAAGGATTAAGGAAATCTCTATCCAACNACTAAACCCTCTCATTAAGCTAACACAGCAGAAATTTCAGTGTTACAAAATCATTTCAGAGAAACTATTAAACAGGAGCAATGAACTCAACAATAATGAATAGGAATAGCTAACCCTTGATGGAAAAGGTCTGAGAGAAATAGGGGGCCAACATGAAATGGATTCTATTGGGAGAGACAAAAATAATGTAGCACAAAATGCCTGCAATGAAACCCAAGCATTGGACTTTAAATCACCTATTTTAAATATGGTCAAAGAACTAAAGGAATCCATAAATAAAGAACTGAGTAAAAACCAGGCCTTGTGGTACAGACCTATAATTCAAGCTGTTGGAAAAGCTGAGGCAAGAGAATTGCAAATTCAAGGCCTACATGCATTTGTAGTTTAGAGTTAGTTAGGCCAGCCTGAAAGACTTAGTCATACCCAATCTCAATACAAGGTACAGAAAAGAGGATCAGGATATACAGTAGAACACTTGCCTAGCCCATGGGAGAACCAGGCTCATGCACCTAGCTCTTCAAAACATGCATACATACATACATTATAGAAACTTAATTATATCAAAAAGTAGTATGCTTAAAATTATTGAGATCGAAATTCTGAATTTGAAAATATAATGCCATAACACCTGAAATAAAAATTTATTAAAGGCATTCAGTATCAGAAAACAACAGAAGTAACCATCAATGAAAAAAAGACACCATGAGCTTTGGATGTAAGACCTGGAGAACCCAAGTTGGATCTGACCTGAAAGCCTTTTCCCTGAGGACTAGCTTTTATAGTACCACAACGTGCCATGCAAGATTCCAAGAGAGGCCAACAACCAATAGTCCTGCTTAGCTAGTACACCTCTGAACTTCCATAACAGCCACCATTGTATAATAATCTTAAGGGTACAATAGCGGCACTCGTATCTTGGTGGTAACTGACAGCTCTCTAAATGGATTTAAGGTCCACTTAACAAGAGAAAAATCATGCCTAGTACTGAAAACCTATCCAACTACCTGGGGCTTGTGAATCATGGATTTAGAGGAGAGCCTATATCCGCCACTTTATTAAAGCAGGATAATCCCTAGCTGCATTCTAAATATGTATCCTTATACTCACAAGTAAGTGTCATCTATACCCCTCATCAAAGAAACTTCTCTTTGCAACAGATAGAGACCATTACAGAAAACTGCAACCTGTCAAAATACAGAGAACAGTGATCACAGGGTGTCCGGTCCCAACTGATAGATTTACACCACAGTTCCTGCATTCAGGGTCCAGAGCGGACACTGTAGAGAGGAAACCAAAAGATCCTAAGAGCCAGAGGACCACGAAATCTGCTGTGAGACTGTGGCTCCTAGAAACAGCAGTAACAACAGTGAAGCATCACCCATGAAGTGTCAAAAACATGGCTGCCTAAACAAGACCTGAGCAAGGACAACACTAAGAGACATGCTAAAATAGAAGAGGAAAAAAATCACTGGGCTCACCCTCCACAAAGAATTACAGGCAACTAAAGGATACTGAGAGCTGGAGAAGTAGTTTTCCCTAGGGATGAGCCCCTTAATTGGTTATTCAGTGCAAGCAGTCAGTCTTGAAATTGTATATATATATAAAAAACACTAAATGGACTGAGCAGGTTTTATTTAATATAGTTAGGTATACTAATTAAAGAAAAAGTGATCATGATTTCAAGAGGGGGCAAGGTAGGGGCTGATGCATGGCAGGAATTGGAGGGATGAAAGTAAAGAGGGAAATGATTTATTATTATATTTTAATTTTTTAAAAATGAATAAGAAAAAGAAAATAGGTGAGTCAAGATTATCTAAACTGGGTGGTAGAAATTTTTAAAATAAGAAAAAAATAAAGATTTTCAAGATTTGTGATTGTGTTTTCTCTACGAGTACGTGTTTGTGTGTGCTCCCAATAGGATTGAGAAAGAGAATTTTTAAAATATTCTGGCCAAAAGCTCTTTAAATTTGNTGAAAACCTAATCTTCATTTTAAGTGTTTCATTTATAAGTGAACACTAGATAAGGAAACTTCAGAAACCCTGAGCAAACACACCCAATCTGAGGAAAGGCAAACAGAAACTTCAAAGCATCAATGAAAAGCAACTAATCCTATACGAGGCACTCACCATTAGCTTAATGTGTCATTTCTCAAAAAACAGGGAATCAGAAGATGGGACAAGAGATGGGACACAAAGATCTAAAAACGTCTTTCATAGCTGGGCATGGTGGCGCACACCTTTAATCCCAGCAGTCCAGGAGCAGAGGCAGGTGGATCTCTGTGACTTTGTGGTCAACCTGGTCTACAGAGTGAGNTCCAGGACAGTCAGAGCTACAAAAAGAGACCCTGCCCTCCACCCTCCAATATATATATATACAAAATGAATAACATCTTTCATGTAAGAACCATTTGGCTACCTGTCTTAGGGTTTCTATTGCTGTGAAGAGACACCATGACCACAGCAACTCTTATAAAGGAAAACATTTAATTGACGTGGCAGCTTATAGTTCAGAGGTTCAATCTGTTATCATTGTGGCAGGGAGCAGGCAGACATGGTGCTGGCTACATCTTCATTAGAAGGCAAGAGGATGATTTATAATTTGGCAAATGGTATCACTTTCTCAAGATGGCATGTATTCATGATATTGATACTGTCTTAGCCTTATGAGTTATTGGATTTCTGGTNTATGACTGTNANGAACNTGTAAGACNTAGGGTAAAAACCCTGGTCAGGAGTGACAAGTTTAGAGTAAGATAAGCAGTAGAGTGATGCAAATCAACTATGTGTGGAAGTAGTGATAAGGTTAA
>LZPO01088503.1:0-11774 GCA_001675575.1 Neotoma lepida | reverse complement strand
ATAGACTGACACTGGGTGGTACCTTGAGCATAGGAAACCTCAAAGCCCACCACCACTGTGACACATTTCCTCCAACAAGGCCACACCTCCTAATAGTGTCACTCCTTGTGAGTTTATGGGATTATGGGGGCCAATTACATTCAAACTACCATACGATCCCATGATCCTTCAAGAAGTAAAGAAAGTTAGACCTTCTAGATAAATAAAATTTATAATGTTCATTGATTGAACATACATCTATATATCTGTATATATAGATCTATCTATCTACCTATCTCTGTATCTATCTATCTATCTAGATACAGAGATAGATAGATGAAATGCTAGAGATAATCCTTCAGACTTCAATGGAAAATAAAAGAAACACTCAAAACTACATGAAAATGTCTAGTAACTAAAGAAAGAAACAGGAAACCCTTCCCAGCATAATGTATTTCCGTTTATAGAATTTCTTCTTTCATCTACATTAAAGGCCAACTTCAGAAACCACTAAGTATGTTCTCTTTTACTAGACTTAAACTGATTCAACTAGTGTGGTAAAAGATAGCACAAATACAAAGGATCACAGTTTTTTGTACACTCTTGAAGTTAAGGTGGTATTACTGCTAGCTGCACTGTATCAGTTAAGATGCTCCTTGTAGTCTCCATGGCTACACTCATATTATAGCCAAGAAAAAATACAGCAAAAGAATGGCAAGAGAATTCAAATGAGACACTAGAACCCAATAATTTAAACAAAAGAAAATAGTAACGTAAGTTGAGAGGAGCAGGAAAGATATGATACATAATAAACAGAGATGGTGAACCCATAACCCTACTGAAGAATTACATTAAATGTAGATCATTTACTTAAATCAAAATAAGGAAATTGACCAAATGGATTTTGAGACACTAACATACTGGTGTTTCCACTGCAATCAGCTTCTACCCTCACAACTTTACACAATGGCCTCTTCAGGCCTCCTTACAGGGAAACCAAGCCTGTCATAAGTATTCTGATTCAGTGGCTTCTTGGGACCTGGATACAAGTATCCATACCTTTGTAACTATTTCACTTGCTTGCTTGCCAATGAGCACTGTATGGATGATGCCAGGTTCAGCTGCCAGCTCAAAATATAGCCTAACCCACTTGTAGCCTCTGTGTGCCTCTGTGGCTGATCTTGTGAAATACCTCTCAGTATGCAGTGCACTGTGTTGGCTCAGTCTCTTAAGGCAATCTTCTTGCAAATGGAAGTTTTTCATATGGGTTTTTAGTTTTATCTTGAAACCTTCAATGCTTCCTTTGGTCCTGGTGCAAAGACTGATTTCTCTTTAATGTTACTAACCTCTGCAACAATTATCCTCATTTTGTCTGCCAGCTTCCCTTTTCGGCAAACTGCAGTTTCCATATCTTTCTGCTCTGCTCTCTGCATTTCTCATTGCAAATCTGGTTAAAGCATGAGCAGTAGCCATGCAGCTGCCTGGATGTTTACTCTGCCTTGAGATTTTTCTCCACCAAATGACTTTGTGCATGATTTTGAATTTAGCCTCATTCCCATTTTCAGGACAAGACATAATGTAGCCAGATATTTTTCTGGAGTGATGCATGAAGGAACACAGTTAGACAATGTCCATCCTCATGGTTTCCAAATGCAAAAGTGCAGTGATGAAGTGTGTGTGTGGTCCTGGCACAACCTGGACATTCACACAAGGGGAACAGAGCTGAGCTTCCAGAATGGACTCTGGAATTTATAGCTGACAGATCTTCCACAAGGGCTCAGAACAGTCCAATTGAGAAAAGAACCATGTGGCTTCTTTTGAAAAAGTGTGACTGGTATTGTGTAGTGGTATTTTGTCTATGTCCCCCAGTAAAATTTATCTGAGGATCAGAGGAACAAGGTCAACTGCTAGCCTTGCAATGTTAGCACATGCCCTTAATCCTATCACCTAGCAAGGGTCTGTCTGGATCTCTGTGAGTTCCAGGTCACACTAGGAACAGAGTCAAGCTTGGAGACACACGCCTTTAATCCCAACATCAACCATAGAATTCTGGAGGAGACAGGAAGTGATGTAGCTAGGCCGAGAGAGCCAATGGGAGAACAGACTAGAAAGGGATACAGACGTGGAGATATAGGAAATCACATACTCTTTTCGAAGCAGCAGCGTTGGTAAGGTGAGGCTGGCTCCTGTTCCTAATTCCTCTGATTTCTGTCAGATTTTCACCGTGTATCTGGTCCTGTGTTTTTATTTAACAAGACTGATTAGAAATTTGTCTTACAGTAGTGTCTGCCTCATATCCCAAAGAGGATTCTTGTAAGCACTTGACTTAGAGCCTACCCTAGACCAAGTGTTTTCTTACACTGCTCTATGAGCTTGGGAAAGTCATTGCTCTTTCATTCTCAGGTTTCTCATGTATAAAATGAATATGAGCTAGGCGGTGGTGGCTCACGCCTTTAATCCCAGCACTCGGGAGGCAGAGACAGGCGGATCTCTGTGAGTTCGAGGCCAGCCTGGGCTACCGAGTGAGTTCCGGGAGAGGCGCCAAAGCTACACAGAGAAACCCTGTCTAAAAAAAACCAAAAAAAAAATGAATATGATCATTTTCTTACAAAAATTATCTGGGTTGGGCATGGTAGTGCATACCTTTAATCTCAGCACTCTGGAGGCAGAGGTAGGAGGATCCTGTGAGTTCAAGGCCAGCCAGGGCTAAGTACTGATAGCCTGTGTGGAAAAAAAAATCCAATAGCATTAGATGCTCAATAATTGCTCCACAGTTGCTGAGTGTGATGTGACCACTACTTGGGAGATGTCAGGAGTGTGGAATAAGGAAAAGATTCCCTTCCTCCCTCACCTTATATTTGTGTAGCTTTTTTTTTCTAATTACAGAAGTGGTTTGAAAATTTAGAGAAAAATGTAAACTTAAAATATTTTATTACATTTATTTATGTTTATATTTATAAATAAATATTTATAAAATATTTATTACATTTATTGGTTGGTTTGTATATGTGTGTGAAAGAGGGAGAGAGAGAGAGGGAGAGAGGGAGAGAGGAGAGNCAAACAAAATATTTCAATCATGTTTTCCTTCCCCCAACTCCTTCCAAATCCTCACCTCCTCAACCACCTAACTTCATGTTCACTCTATCCATCTGTCTGTCTGTCTATCTATCTATCTACCTATGTACCTATATCTATCTATCTATATCTATCTAACTCTGTCTAGCTCAGATCAACAACAGCAAAAAGCTAGCAAACACACATAAAAGTGTGTGTGTGTGTGTGTGTGAGAGAGAGAGAGAGAGAGAGAGAGAGAGAGAGAGAGGAAGAGGAGATCAGAGGACAATTTGTAGGAATTGGTTCCTTCCTTCCACTATGTGGATTGTGGGAATAGAAATCAGGTTGTCAGACTTGGGCTCCTTTGCTCACTGAGCCACTGACAGCCTGGACCACTTTTAAATGAAAATGTCAGAAACTCCTGGGGAGTATGCCTGGTACATAGGTATTTATATTTTGAGTTTTATTGTGATATTTTTATTTATAATAAAAATATTATATATTTTTAAACTAACAAATGCTACTTTAAAGTTGGAAAATACACATGCATTGTAAAATAATATTAACAACTTTTTATTTATATTTTCAACAATGCATCCCATAGATAATAAGTATCAACATGCTTTAAAATCAAGTAGATGTTTCCTGTTGAGATATGCTCACTCTCCTTTCAGGTATTTGTAACCTTAGTAATAAGTCTTTAAAAAATTAAAAGCAAAAAACAATACACCCCATTTAAGGAGGCTGATTCAGGTCAAAATGGAGTATGATTTTGGTCCTAACCTTTGCCACTTTCCTTGCAATCCTCCTTTTCTCCCAAAGGCCCACTTGTGAGTCACATGCTCACTTTGCAGCTAACCCTCCACAGGGCTGACTGCTGGCAGAGTGCAGTGAGGGACTGGCCTCTCCACCCGACTGACCTTCTAGTACAGCCCATTCCTCTGCCTCTCAGAGTTCAGGCCATGGTAGCACCTTGTAGAGTATATTGGAAAGGAACATGCACATCAGAGAAGTCAGGGTTGGCCAGAATGGACCAGAAATCTAAAAGAACAACCCACAGCAGTTCTCCCTGGGTATCGTGTATTATTAAGAAATCTTGGGTGGCATTTCTCAATCATATTGATTTTTCCTACATATTTGAGATGAACTTATNCTGACGTTTCATTCAAGTATAATTTACATAATAATATAGTAGTGAGAAATAATGCAGAAAATGATAGGCATGGTGTCACATACCTATAATCCCAGCACTTGGGAAGCTTGCTGTAGGCCGCAGGAAAATGTAATGGAATCCAGCTACTATGACAAAAGCTACTACTTGGAAAGGTCAAGGACCTTTCCGAAGGTCAAGCCATGGCTTAAGAAGTCTTGGTGATATTTTAGCTTTTGTACATATATTAGCCGATTCCTACAATGATCTTCTCATATGCTATGTGTGGTTCCAAGAACTCCAACAGTGTATTTATCTAAAATACCTATCAAGCATCCAAGGCCAAATGATCTCCTGAACTAAGGTAACACCCTTATGGATATAACACCTGTCTCCTAGGTCAGGCAGATAGCTTTATTTCTTGTGCAATTTAAGCGGAGACCCTCCTTTCTTATACAACCTTACTAACATTATAGACTCCTAACTTCTTACCTAACCACTTCTAGGAATATAGGTTGAACACAAATTTCCTTCTTGATATACTAACCAGGCTTTAGCTCTCAGTTGACCTCCTCCTTTACCACTCCCCTTTTGGGTTGTAAAAGAAAGCCTGATGGTCACTGCCTGAGGAAAACTCTTGTCTGCCTTTATGACCCTGTAAGACCTCAAGCCTGGTGACCTTGCTTTAGCCAGAGCACTGCTATTGCATGGGTACATAACTGTAAACCTCAGAGAATTAAAGAGACTAGAGAACTAGAGGGAGAACTTGAGCATGAGAAAAGAGAATGGAAAAACTAGATGGGTAAGAACTGGAGAGGAATGAACTATATGGGGAAAAACTAGATGAAGGGTACTAGAGTACTAGAAGAACATGATGGAAGATGAAGAAGAGCCAGATGGAAAAGAACAACATGAAGAAGAGCAAGATGAGAAAGAAGGAGATGGGAGAAGAGCTAAGATGGGGAAGAACTAGATAGATGAGAACCTAGATGGGGCAGAACTAAGATGAAGAATTAAGATAGAACTTAGAGGGCACAGCATATAAATGTAGAGAGAAATTAACCAAGAAAGGAGTTAGGAGGCATGAGAATAGAATAGAAGCTGTGTAGAGAGAGAGAACTGACTCAGAAGAATAAAGTGTATGGACTAAGGAGTTTTGTGTACGTAGATTCATTTCATATCATCAAAGATTAAATTATCAGCTGGTTGTAGATTCTTCCTGGATGCTGGGAGGGGACTATAGGGGGGCTGGACCCCCATAGTCCTCTTTAGAAGCTGAGAAAGGTAGGTTCCTGCTTTAGTTCAGCCTGTGGTACAAAGTGAAACCTTGCCAATGGAAAGGAAATCAAAGTTAGGGGGGAGAAGAATGAACATTCAGAGAAGCCCTATACTCATTAGTCTCCTCCTCTGCTGTAACATCTTGCAGAACTGAAGTACAATATTTGTGTTGACATGATACCCAAATTCACATCACCATAGCATCCATCTGTGCCCTTGTGGAGCCACACACATTTCCTTGTGTAACTCCTCCCAGATACTAATTTGACTTTCATTTGTATAATTTCTCGTTATATAAAAGCTACCATATGGAATACCAGTCTCTGAAAATTGCATTCTTACTCATACAATTTACTGGAGATTGATAGATATTGTGTCTTTCAATGGATGATTTTTACTGCTGAACACTCTCCTGTGGTAATATGAACAGAATATATAGTCCCTCCCCTAAAAGATGTTCCTAATCACTGGAATGTATAAATATCATATTTTAGTGGCAAACTAAACTGAAGGGATGATGAATCATGAGGTGAGGGTCAGCCTGGGGTATCTGGGTAGGCACTATGGAATCACAGGCCCTTCCCAAGGAAAGAGCATGGCATGTATCCCAAAGAGCCAGGGCAAAGGAAGTAAAGTGTGTGTCCATGTGATGACTCTTCCTACCATTTCTGGCTTTGATTATTGCATGTGTCAATCTTGAGTGCATGGATCTTCTTTATTTTTGTTGCTATGATGAAATATCTGAGTCAGAGTAACTTTAGAAAAGAAAGAAGTTTATTTTGTTCAGTCTTTGGAAGCCTGGAAGTCCAAATGACATGGTTTGGCTGTGACCTAATGGCAGAAAGCAGAGAATGTTTACATCTCAGAACAGAAAGTTGGAGAAAGCTTGGTGGGAAAAGTTCAGATTTTGATGATAATCATGAGAACTTCCTACCAAAGACTAGTGTTGTCTTCCTTGGGCTGTACCCCAAACACTTAAAGACATCTCTGCTAGATTCTAGAAGGTTGTGAAAGCTTCATGTCAAGTGGGGGTCAAATTGTTACCGTCTGGGGACACAAACTAATAGAAAAGAAACTCGAAGTGATAGAATTGCTCTTATAAAGTATTTGTTGATAGAGTTGCTTAGGAGACATTAAGTCACACAAGTAGAATTTCACCTAGGGAGCAGTGCCCCCCCCCAAAACACCTTAAAGATAAGTAGTCTGCTAACCAGACCTGTTAGGGATAAGTGAAATTTAGGATGCTTGGATGTAAATGTTAACTCATCAGAGTTGATTAGCCATGAGACCACATTCCGACAGCAAAGACTTACTTCTAAGGGACAGCTCAAGATTGGAAGCACATGGTCACAACCATCATTAAGTTCTGATCTGCCATTAAGTCTCTTGTGCTCTTATCAGGAAAGACATAATTCTGCCAGGTAGACAAGATGACCCTTGGTAACAAATAAGAACTATTCAAATAAAAACAACACTGATATACTTAAAATATTTCTGGCAATATGTAGTATCTTTGCTGTATAAATCTCCCATCTGCCTAAACAGCATACGTGCAGTATCCTCTCTGTCTCGCTTTAAATTGTTCCAAGTATAAGTTATCTGAGGCCAGGATCCAAAAGATATTTAAAGATAATGGGTTTTATATAATGCATAAGCCTGAGGTGTAGATAAGTGCATAAAATCTTCTGTTGGAGGTCGACGTTGACCCTTATTTGGGAGTTAGCCCCAATGCCCTGGTGCTTCAGTGAAGAACTTTGCCCGTATCTCTAAATGTGCAGAATGATTTCTCACTAGGATGCCATGATATTTCTATTTCAAAACCACACCCAAACCATAGTCCTGGGTGATTCATTGTTTTATACTTCAATTTCTAACCTACAACCTGCGGCTACTACTACTTCTTTTAAGTACTAACAGTTCAAACACAGGCCTGTTCCCAAGCAGCTGTACATGTTCTCATCTGTGCAGTTATTGCTGTAGTGAGATATCACAACATATAAGGCAAAACTACAACCTGGCTCTCTAGAAATTTCTCTCTGCCATGCTGGGTCCAGTGAGATCTTTGGGTGAGCGGGAACTTCAAGAGGTGGAAAGGGGAATGCAGCCATTTAAAGAATGCCATCATTAAAAGCCCATGTGGACAGAAGTATTAGTTTTGCCAAAGAAGCAATACGAAAAAATGTCCTAAAGTTGTGAGACCCTGAAGGAAACAGTGACCTGATGAATGAAACTCCACAGTGCAGTGGCGTGCTGACCCCTGTAACTTGCGGTTGAGCACATGTACCCTGCAGTAGGGCCAGGGAGAAAACTCCATAATTACAAAGATGTTAATTTTCCCTTTCTTGCACATTCATTTCAACCTTACTTTAGTTTACTTGTAAATTATATTTACAGATATTTCTTCCATGTGGTTTGTTAAGCATTTTGCCCAATTACAGCACTAGTGGGGAATCATGCTACTCATACCTTCTTCCAAAAGGTATCTAATTGTCATATGCTCTTTATCCTAACGCTAGAACTGAGCTGGATTTTATGCTAAGAAGCAAGGCAGAAGAGAACAAACTATCTATAAAGTCTTAATAAATAAATTACATTATTCTAAGATATAAAGAGAAAAGGGAAAAATATCCCCCTCCTTTTATGTCTCTGACAAATCATGGCATTTGGGGAATAGTTTTTTCAGATGAAAGAATTTTCTAGCCAGTTTTTCATATGGAGAAATGCCACTTGATATTGACTTAGGTGGAGAAAGCCATTCACTTCTGTCTTTGATTGACAGGCATGTCCTCATAACCCACTTCTTCTTTCTGCACACACTGCACTGAGATGCTTAGTGTCTTGGAGTCAAAAGCTATGTCAGTCCCACAGTCCTGTGGGTTCATCTCCAAGCTTCCTGTCCTGTTTATAATGCTTACCAACGACTTTCTATTTCCTTCCTTCTCCATATTTTAATCCCTCTTTCCTGTTTCTTCTTTGTCATTTTAAAATTTCTGTTCATGAAAGAAATGCAAATTGCAGAGCTTGAAGAACAAAACAGTATTTACGACCTTTGAGAACCTGAGGCTGCTGTCTGCTCCGCCCTCCTGCTGCCTCTCCTGGGGAATCCCCTCGCCCTGCCTATGCGCATTAGGCTGTGTCCTATGTCTTATCCCAATCTCTTTTCTCCTAGTCATAAATCAAAGCTTTCGTTTTCCTGGTGTTCTGAAGTTTGTGTTTCTGTATTTTAAATACAGGCACTGCCTTTTTCGTTCGTATTAGGCCTATTTTAACTTCTCTGTGAGGTCAAGTCTCCTGATTGGGGAAATTTGTATTATTTATTTGTCATATTCTTCCATGTGATTTTATTTTTTATCTGGTTTCTGTGTTTTTGCACTAGTTTTTGAGAAATTATTTCAAATTTCCCTTCCAGCCATATGAACTTTTAGAAATTTCTATTTTCTTTCTTATTCTGTGAATCTTCCTTTTGTAAAGCATCTTGTATTATCTCAGCGACGTCATCACAGTCTCTTGAGATACTAGCCATTGTTTCTTGGGGATTGTCTCCTGGTTCTGCATTTGTTTCCTTTGATGTTTCTGCTTGCTCTGAGATTCATCTTTCATGGTGATGTATTTCCCTACTAGCTTCCTATTAATGTATAGACAGGAAGCTGCCTGTTGCCTCACACTGGGGCACAGGCTGGGAGTTCAGAGGAGTTCCTGCTTGATCTTGTATTACTTTGTATTACTTTGTATTACTTTGTATTACTTGTACTGTCAGTTTTGCCAGATGAACATGGTGGGCTTTGTTTTGGTTTTTGCTTTGTTTTGGTTTTGTTATGGAAGGTTGCAAAGCTGCTTACAGCACTTCCAGCCAATCAGGAAAGCAGCTTTGGCCTCTGTAGGTCAGGATCAGCCAGCACCTTGGCCTCCAGTCACTAGTTCTGTGCCTTGGGATTCTAACTAGGTTTCCTTTCCTGTGGATTCATGTGAGTAGATGCCCAAAGATCCATAGAGCCTTCAACTCCTTCCCACTCCTCTGTTGCTTCTGGCTTGTCACTGTTAGGGGCTGTGATATTCTAAGATGATTTCATGGGCTCTGGAAGAAAGTATGAGGCTTGGGCCAATGACAAAAGAAAACAAAACTATTTTATGTGGCCTGGGGGGCATTTGAACTTCCAGCTTTCCTCTGTTCTCCTTGCATTTAGTTCCTTAACCTTCAGAATGTTCATATTTTAATGATGTTTTTTGATGGATAAAAGTCTCCAATCAAGAAGAACCACACAGCCAAGATGGTTCAGGGTGTAAGAGTGCCTGTCCTAAAAGTCCGAGGACCCAAGTTCAATTCCTGGAACACATGTAATGGTGGAAAGAGAGAACCAGTTCCATAAAGTTGTCTTCTGACCTCCACATGCCTGCTGTGACACATGCATGCCACTTCCACAATAATAATAGGAATATATACAATTTTAGAAGGAAAAGAAATTCAACTTGTTAGTCTGTTTTTGCTATGGTTTGTAAATGGACATTTCTTTCCTACCTGCCAGTTCCAAGGAACCACACAGAGGCTTATATTAGTTACAAATGCTTGGCAAATAGCTCAGGCTTATTACTAACTAGCTCTTACAATTTAAGTTAACCCATACTCCTTATTTACACGCTGCCATGTGGCGGGACCTTTATTAGCATGGCACATTCATCTCCTGCTCCCTCTGTGTCTGGCTGGCAACTCCTGACCCTGCCCTTCTCCTTCTCATCATCCTTAGTGTGGTTGTCTCATCTATACTTCCTGCCTGGCTACTGACCAATTAGCATTTTATTAAACCAATTCATGTGACAAATCTCTACAGTGTACAAGAGGATTATTCCACAGTAATGCTTAGTGCCTTTGGTATCCTATTTAAAAGACATCTGTCCATGTCAAGGCTAGGCAGATTTTTTTCTTTATTCTTAAAATTTGAATATGTAATATTCATATCTTTATTATAAGTAAATTAACTTTTATTTGTGGTGTTAGGTGAGAGTCTAGCTTTATATTTTTCCCTCATTGCTAGCTGTCCTTAGTTGCTATAGACATATTGAAATACATATTGAAAGAGTCAAAGAACATTTTGAATGTTAATGTGTGGGAGAATGGCAGTGAACTTACGACAGCAAGCGGAGACACAGGCCAAACGCAAATGCTGTCATTTTGTGCTGACCAAGTGTCAACTGGGCAGCTTGAGAGAAACAGAGATAAATGATATTCTTCTTTATAAACCCTTGGCTAGGAATAAGCTTTATTTAGACATGTAGTTATTGTGTTTATGAAAGTGGATGAAAATTAAAATTAGTATATACAAGCTTCTAACTCCAGGAAAAAAAAAAAAAAAGAAGTGTTGGAAAAGTTATGCACTGAGAGACTGCCAGTAAAATATGACTTCTAATAAATGAGACTAGATGTCTGGGCATACTCCTAAGTTACAAAAGAATGATAGTACATGGCATATGAAAGAATTTCCCAAAAGAGAACCCAACCCAAGGCAAGCAGCATGAAGGGTAGCACAGCTCTGATTAGCAGTGAGGATCTGGGCCTGGTGTCTGTCTCCTAATACATCTCAGATCAGTGGGAAGCAGGTTACAGCAATTTGCTGAAGCCACTTTATGACCTTGGAGCTCACACAGCCCTATGTTAAGACTTTCTAGGGAGGGTCTGTTGAATGAAGGCAGATCTTCCTCATTCTGTAACTGTCCATTATGGAACTATGGTCCCCAGAGAGCTGCAGAGCTGCTGGGCCAGTGGGCTAAGGAGACCTATTAGCAACATCTGTTTGGCTTAGTGGGTATCAGTTGAAATGGCTATAGCCAGCAATAATGAATTGATATCTAATGGAGGAAGCACACTAAATGCAAAAGTGGTTACCCAACATTTTCTGTGATAGGCTTAGAGGAGGAAATAGCACCCCATGAGAGTCATTTTTCTTTCTCTTGGGTTGGGAATAGCAGATAAGCAAGAGATTTACTAGGCTTGTGATTCCAATGTCTTGAGAACTGTGAACTACCCCTGATGATGTTACAACAGAGAGGCAAAGCAGAAAAGGAAAGGAATCCCTGTGTACAGAAGAAGCATGTGTGCAAGCAAAGGAACAAGATGCCAGGCTGGGGCAGGGTCAGGGCTGGGGCTAGGCTCATCCTTCTTTTATTTTTACTTTTTTAATAATTCTAAGTGTTTATTAACCTACCAACATAACTTCAAAACAAATGAAGCAAAGAGCTGGGGACATTTAAATCACACACACACACACACACACACACACACACACACACACACCCGCCACCCCTGGTCTCACCTCTTTGT
>LZPO01088502.1:0-23903 GCA_001675575.1 Neotoma lepida | reverse complement strand
GGGGGGCATTCCTATTCAAACCACAATATCATTTCTCTAATATCTTTTACCACTCTAAAACCCAGTGTGGTGATATATTGTGTACCCTAAGAACAGAGAACAGAACAAGCCACTAGGTTAAACATAGATGCCAGGCAGTGGTGACACACACCTTTAATCCTAGCACTCTGGAGGCAGAGATCCATTTGGATCTCTGTGAGTTCAAAGCCACCCTGGATTATGTGAGATTGACTCAGGCTAGGAGAGAAACAGAGCTAGGCAGTGGTGGCAGACACCTTTAATCCCAGTACTTGGGAATCACACGCCTTTAATCCCAGCACTAAGAAGGAAGTGATGGCTGGGCGGAGAAAGGTATATAAGGCGTGAGGAGACAGGAACTAAAGGCTTTTTCGGCTGGAGCCTTTCAGGTGAGGACTCAGAGGATTTCAGTCAGAGGATTCGTGGAGTTGGCGAGGTGAGACGTGGCAGTGGCTTGTTCCTTTGTCTCTCTGATTTTTCAACATTTACACCAATATCTGGCTGCAGGTTTTTTATTAAAAGACCATTTAGATTTCGTGTTACAACCCAAAGCGAGACAACGATTGGGTGAGTCCCATAGTCATCACACAGTACATCCCTCTCAGCAGTACTAAAGGGGTGGCCTCCTTGATGTCAATATCGAATTTAAGGAGGGAGGGCCCCTAGAGTGCAGCCCTCTCTGAAGTAAATTTTCAACAATGAAATGTAGACATGGCCAGCAGCTAAGGCAACGTGAAGACATAAATGCTTTTGTGGGAATCATACTTTAGCAGGACTCTTTGAAGTGGGGCCTGACAATCTGAAATCATCTTGCCTGTTGCTTAACTTCTGTATTTTCTGTCATCTCCATGCCTGTCCCACAGTGGCAGGCACCTGGTCATATTCACCAGTTTCTACTTCAGTCATCTGATACAAAGTTGACATATGTTTTGACTGATAGCAATATTTGAGAATGCAGATGGAGTGTAGAGACACTGCTGAACTTTCTAGAATGACCACCTGAACCAAAAAGATGATATTTAATAGCAGTAAGAGTGAAATCTATTAACTGAGCCCCAATTACCATCTGTACAAGGGCAGAATGGATGGAAGTCTGTTTATCAGTGACACCTGTGAGATACTTAAGGGACTTTGGTGATATCAAACTCAGCACAAGTCAGAAGGTCAGAAAGCAGATGTCTGATATCATTACTAGAGGTGGGTCCCTAGTTCATTTCAACAAGGAACTGCCCTTCAACAGGTGGTGCGGAGACTGTTGGAAATCTATAAACAGATGAACAAAGTCTCCTGGGTTAACTCAACATAGATCAAATGCCTAAATGTAAAGGATGAAACTATCCAACTCTTAGAGCAAAATGTGAGAGTGAATTTAATGACCTTGCATTTGCCAGTGGCTTCTTAAACATAGGCCAGAAGCACAAGCGACAACAGGAAGACAGTGGATGAACGTGACTTTACCAAAGCTTCAAACTTTAATGCAGCAAAAGGCACAACCAAGAACATGAAGGCAGTCCACAGAGGGGAGGAAATATTTGCAGAAAACATTCAGAGTATCTAAAACCACGCAGAACTTAATTAAAAAGCAACCTGATTTTAAGAAGTGAGCAGAGGATTGGAGTCACTATTTTTCCATTAAAGATAAGCAAACNGAAATTAGACTCGTGAAGATGTTCAACATCATTAATCATCAGGACAATGCAACTAAGAGTGATTGATGGCTGTGACAAAAAGATGGACCTTCACAAATGTCAGAAAAGGTGTGAGGTGGGGACAGAACCCTCATAACCATCACTGGGGATTGTTAAGTGGCATAGCGGCTGTGGAAAGTAGTTGAACATTTCTTCAAAGGATTGAACTTAGAGTTACTATGTGATCCAGCAATTCTACTTACTTATGCTCACATGAAAATTTCTATGTGTTCATAAAGTACTAAACACGGTATCAGAAAGTAGAAGTAGATCAAGTGCATCATGAACTGATAAGTGGGTAACAAAATGTGGCATGTCCATGCAGTGGGGCATTGTCTGTCCATAATTGAAGTGAAGTACTGGTACTTGCTTCAACACAGTAAACCCCAGAAACACTGTGTTAAATGGAGGGAACTGATCACAGATTATCTCACTGGTATGAGTTCATTCATGTGAAATGTTCAGAATAGGCGACTCTGTAGACAGCAAATGAACAGTGCTGGCAGAGGCTGAAGGATGGGCAGTCTTTCTGGGATGATGGTAATGTCTTGGAAGAGGTGACAATTGGCCATACCCTGTCAGTATACTAAAAACCACTGAATTCTACCCTCTAAAAGCATGATTTTTTCTATAGAAATTGTACATATATTTCAACAAACTCATTATTAAAAAGAAAACTTAAACCACAACCACTGTCACCCCCCCACACACACACACCTTGAACAGAGTCCCCTTCATAGATCTTGGGTCCTATCATGCCAGCAATACTTCATTCTGTCCTGGGTACAAGACAGAAGCAAACTAGAGCTTATTTCACCCATAGAAATATAGCATGAGTATTAGACATGTAGGCTCTTCAGGCAGAACATTCAAGACATAGAGGTGATTAAGCCCATTTTAAAAACAAACAGACATTCTGGCTTATCAAATTTGAGAGGCATTTTTTTGTGAAAGAGGGTTCCAAGCCATTCTCTGTCATCCTGGAACACGACTGTATAAGGAAGAGGCTGGTATTGGTCAATGCAGAGAACTTTCTGAACATTGGATCATCTGGGGAAAGAAGGGGCCTCTCGGGAATAGTGAGAGAAAGTCTCCATGAGGCTGGTGGGCACAAGTGGAAGGTTCCAGTGGCTTTCAGTGCCTGGTCAGCCTTGGTGAGCCATCGCTAGTTTTTGTTGAGTGAGTTCTGTCATTTCATCCCAGGAAACTCTCTGGCTTCTCGCAGTCAGCTCTCATGCATGCCTGGACCTTCAGGACGCCTGTCTTCCATGGCCTTGAGCTTTCCCACAGTAAAATACATCAATATTTTTGTCATTTTAAAATGTGGCTATTACAGGGAAAAGGGACTGATGGGAGCCATTACCTTTCCTGTTTTCTCTTAATCCACATGCACATTTATCCCAAATGGCTACAGCACATGAAGCAAGCCCATGTACTTTAGCAAGTAATTTATGTCATGCTCCAGGGCCTCACGCTTTTAATTTCTCCAGGAAAAAAGAAGTGTTAAACCTGAGCCTTGATCCTTAGTACTATCCCTGGAAACATTTTTTACACAGCAGTCACACTGGTNGGTTGCCCTTTAGCTCCAGGCCACCACCACCCTTTTTTTAAATAAATATTTTATCAATTTCTAATTTTATTTCATTTTTATTGTTCTTTGGTGATTTCACATATGTATATAATGCATTCTGATTACTATTTTTCCCATCCTTTATTCCATCCTCTCCCTCCTGCCCTCCCCTCCCAAATAGTCCCTTTCCTAGATTCATGACTTTTAGTTTTGTTTTACAATCCATTAGTTTAACCAGGGTCATCTGTGTGGCCATTGGATTAGAACAACCCATTGGAGGTTGGTATCACCAGTGGGCACACACTAAAGGCAACGAATCCTCCCCCTTCCTGAATCGTCAGTAGCAAACGAACTAGTTCAACAGTATGGGGCAGGGCCCCTTGAACTCTCTTCCATCTGTACCTGGCTATTGACAGGCTCATTCCTGTGCAGACCCAGTACAGGTATCCACAGCTGCAGTGACTTTCTGATTACAATGGCTGTGTCTTGCCTTACCTTTCTGCTATTCTCATCTTCTTTCTGTCCCCTTTTCTATAGCATTTCCTGAACTTTAGAATAGTTTTGTAGTTTGATAAAAATTGGCCCCATAGACTCATATACTTAAATGCTTAGTCATTAGTGAGTGGCATAATTTGAGAAGGATTAGAAGATAAGGAGGCATGGCATTGTGGAAGAAGTGTGTCACTGGGGATGAGCTTTAAGAACAGTAACTAAAAGCTACATCCTGGTACATGCACACACACACACACACACACACACACACACACACACACACACACACACAGCCTGACATGGGTGGGCTTTTGAAATCTTTAAGCAAATGGGCTCACTTCATGTGCTGTAGTTGTTTAGGATAAACACACATGTGGATTAAGAGGAGACAGTGAAGATGATGGCTCACATCAGTCCCTCTTTCCTGTGATAGCCATTTTTTAAATGATAGTGGCAGACAGTAGCAGTTCTCAGGGATATTGGAACTAATAAAGTTTTTGTCATATAAAATAATAATAAAGAAATCCATTATGAATGATAGGCCAGGTGTAGAAATCAGGAAAGAAAAATGTACATATACAGCATATAGATTTTGTATGTCACTTCAGTGGATTGACTGCCCGAAATTGATTCATATGTATGTTGACAACCACAGATAAATGCTACGCTAAGCCTCAAAGAAACCTCTCTTTCCAGTGAATGGTGGTGAATGCAGAGACCCATAACTGAACAGAGTGCTGAGAATAGGTTATAGTTGAGTGCTTATCCCTAAACACATTCAAACTATTAGTCTCAGTCACTATTCTGTTGCTATGAGGGAACACCATAACCAAGGCAACTCATAAAAGAAAGCATTTAATTGGGGGCTTGCTTACAGTTTTAGAGGTTTTGTCCATTTTCATGATGGGGGACATGGTGGCATGAAGCAAGCCCATTTGCTTTAGCAGAAGTCACATATGTTGTGCTCTAGGGCCTTACCCTTTTAATTTCTTCAGCAAAACAAAACAAACAAAAAAATAGCAATAAGTCTACTGTTGCTGATGAGGCTGGCCACTACCATCAGAACCATCGGGGTTGTCATCAGCATTCAGCCTCCCTATTGCTGCTTAGCTGTGATCTCTGACATCTGTCACTAGCTGTCTATAACAGGAACAGCTCATGAATTTGAATTGAGACCAGAAATATACTAGGAACCAGTGCTGGATGACGTCAGAGGGTGGGAGCCTCTACTGGAGACTCTGGATATCTGTCTCACTGCCACAGTGCTCTCTGAACTCATAGGGGTGGGAGGCACACTTGCTGCTCACCTTGATCCAGCTTGTTAAGGGTATGTCACTGGCATCCAGCTTGTGTGTTCCAGTCTCTCATAAGTAGTGTCACTGTCTGCTGAAGGGTCACTCACATGCATGTCTACAGTGGCACACTACCTAATACTTGCCAAACTTCCTTCCCTAGCAAATTGCTGAAAGCATTGTCTTAGTCTTGTGCTGTTGTAACAAAATGCCACAAGTTGGTGGCTTAAACAGTAGACCATCACGCTATAGTTCTGAAGGCTAAAGTCCAAGATCCAAGTGCTGGCAAATTTGGTTCTTGTTCGGTCCCTCTTCTGGCTTGCCGATGGCCATCTCTGCAGGGCTGAGTACAGCCTCTGGTCTTCTTCTTTTTCTGACAAGGGCACAGATTCTACCACATAGGGGCTCTGTTCTCATGACCTCACCTCGAAATGCTCAACTTCTAAACACCACCTCCAAATACTGATACCTTGGGTGGTAGGGCTAACTCTTGAATCTTGAAGAGGTTAATGCATTCTGTCTATCACACATAGACCCTGGTGTCAAACTGCCTGGATGGAGTCCAAGCTTCATCACTCACTGTACCTCTCTGGGCTCAGTTCTCTCCTCTTTCGCAATAATTGACCAAGTTCATGAACAATGGCTCCCCAAGGCTAGAACTGCAATTGAAACATAGAAACTAAAGTATAAATGCTGCCTCTTCAACTTACCCTAGGAGAGAGGTTACACCCTGGGTTTGAGCAGGTTAGCAAAAGCAATTCTAATCACCTTTTGGAATGGCCTTCATGGTGTCTGAGGTAGGAAGTAAAGGTCCTTGCAAGATCACAGTTGGCAGGGAAACGATTTAGGTCAGCACAGCCTTAAATGGTGCTGGCTCAAAAACTTCTGTAGTCTGATCAAGCACTTTATTTTTCTTACACATTTAAACACAGTAAAACTTTGGGGAAAAAAAGAAAAAGTTTCCACATGACAGTTATCACAGCATGGTGAACATCAAAACTCCTTTGCAAAGTACATCTCTTTACCAGAGCGCCTGTAACCTTTCCCACAATGATAGGTTAATGTTGGCAGAGAAATATTCAGGATAAGGGCCTAGGGAAGGGGGATTTGTAATGAGCATAAGGATGGGTTCTATGGACTGAGAATGAAAGTACATGGGACCTCTTTCATAGGGATGGGTTCTATGGACTGAGAGACAAAGCTAGGATTAGGGCCCACACAATGCTCAGGATTTGGGGAATTGGAGTGAGGGCTGGCTCCATAGACTAGCAGAAGATCGCCAGGCTGTTAGGCAGCATCCACTCCAGCCTTCTGGGTAAGCAGGTGTCATTTCCTTCCCTTGATGAAAAAATCCTGTGTGCTTGACAATTCTAGTTTCTCTAGAGCTTTCTGTAAGCTGTACCCTGTACAATAGAAAGTCCTAGATCGATGACCATCTTACTCTTCTATACTGTGAAATGTGGGAAACCTAAGTGTCTTAGATAGGCTTTCTATTGCTGTGAAAAAACACTGTGACCAAAAGGAGCTTGGGGAGGAAAGGGTTTATTTCACTTACATATCCTGAATTATAATCCATTGAGAAAAGCCATGGCAGGAACACAAACCAGGAAGGAACATGAAGGCAGAAGCTGATGCAGAGGCCGTAAAGCCAGCTGCTTACTGGCCTAATACACATGGCTTGCTTATCCTGCTTTCTTATAGCACCCAGGACCACCAGCCCAAGGGTGACCCCACCAACAATGGGCTGGGTCTTCTNACATCACTAATTAAGAAAATATGGCACAGGCTACCTACAGCCTGATCTTGTGGAGGGAGGCATTTTCTCAANTGAGTTTCTTCCTCTCAGATGACTATAACTTGTTTCAAGTTGACATAAANACTAGGCATCACACTAGGCCTGGGCAGGAAANACACAGAGGCAAAAAACAACAACAACAACAACAAAAACCTTGCCCTCAAGGTGTATCTCAGAAAAGCTGAGGCCAATGTCCCACCTGAGAATTTTTGAAATTTATGTTGTTACTAAGGTCCCAGTGGTAAAACTGCTTGATCAGCAAAAGGAAATGGTCCCTTTAAAGGGAGTGCAAGTGCCAGCCTGCGTCTCTTGGATTCATAGCCACTACAAGTCCATGCCTTCCCTGTGCTTCTTGCTCAAGGACTTAGTTAAGTGGGGCCACTGGAGTCTGCCCATTCTGGACATTGTGGGGCTCCTCTAACCAGCTGGCCCTGCTCAGAGATCAAACGCCTCAGAGTATACTCCCCTTCTCCTTGTTGGGAAGGGGGCTGTAGGCTCTCTATGCCCTCTTTTGCTCCCACCCACCACCCCCATCCTTCATGGGCATTTTTCTCACTTTGTCTCTCACAGAACTGACTGCATCTTGGTGTTTGCTTCTTGGAGAAGTCAAACTGACTTTCTCCCTCTGAATTCTTAGACATATCATCCATCTGCAAAAGAAAGGCAGATACCTCCTGTCTGTGCAGATGAACCTGCATAGAAATAACACAGCAAGTGGGAAAAGATGCTCATGGAGTTCATGATTTGGTCACATTGGAAAGCATTTTTTTCCTCCATGTTGTAATGATCATTTGGAGTAGCTCATTTTCCCCATCAAATTTTAAATAAAGCCAGATTCTGTCATCTTTAAGCCATATCATAAGCTCATAGGTACATTGGAAGTATGTGGAAAGCCTTTATAAGGAAAAGAAGACAGACAGGCACTGAATTTCATATTAATAGAAGTCTGTTTGCATTTCAGATATCTGGAACTTTCTCATAGCATAGAATTGAAAGATACATGGAGCTGGCAAGCTCAGTATAGTTTAATCAACACGCCATTACAGCAAGTTCTCCTACTGCCATTGAGATATCATGATATACTGCTACTGTGATATTGGGACAATCTAAATGAGTGAAAAATTGTCAGCATAGGTGGAAATAATGTGGTACCTGATAGCCATCCAGCTATTCATAGTGATGCCTTTTATATTAAATATTAATTCTGGCACCTAAGCTTACAAGCCACATGTATTGTTTTCAGAGGAAATAGGAAACAGTAGCTGTGATGTGATGCTTCGCTCTCCCTAGGCTGTGGCCTTAACTTGGCTTTAGNCTAAGCTGTTTTAGCATTACTAACCTGTATTCATCTGCCTCTTATTACAGGGAACTGGATATAGTCTGGCCTGTGGCCTCCTGGCCTAGGGCCACTCGGCCATGTTACTGATCTACTGCTGTGTCTAGCCATAACCTTTTGCATTGTGTTTCTGATGGTATGAGATTCTTCTGCCATTTGCTCTGGGGAAATCATGCTTTGTAGGNACAGCTAAATGAGCATTGATGGGTGTGATTTCATAACACTCAATTGGTGCTATTCTGATCAAATATAAAGAGTGATAGAAATACCCTTTTCTGGGAATGAGGTGCATATATTTTCTGTTCAAATTGATTGGCTGTCAAAGAATGGCTATATGAATTAGTGTAAATGTGTGTTAGTAACACGGTTAAAATTTATACAGAAAATAGATCCACTAATAAGATGGATGAGAATCCTGCAGAGCCAAACAGGTGCTTCCCTGGATGGGGACATTCAAGTGCCATGTGGGGAACGTTGATAACTGCAGGGCAAGGTCTCTGCTAAAGCAGCACTTTACACATGAGCAGTACAGGTGAACTGCACTTTACACATGAGCAGTACAGGTGAACTGAGGCCTTGAATTTTACTAATAGCAGGTGATCTTCAGTAATAACTTACAACAAACCTTAGAAAAGAGAACCATTGTTTGGCTCTGCCTCAGCCAGGGTTTCTATTGCTGTGGTAAAATGCCATGACCAAAGGGCAACTTGGGGAGAAAAAGGTTTATTTCAGTTTACAATTCTCAGGTCATGCTCCATCACTTAGGTAAGTTAGGACAGGAACTTGTTGTGCCCAGGTAAAGACCCTCAAAGAGACCACCGGAGACCGAGGATGTCCAGAATGTAACAGCAAGGTTTATTCTCAGCGTGCAATACAAGCCAGCAGGGAACTCTCGTCCACAGCACCCCGATGCAGCAAGGCAGGGAGGAGAGTTCCCCTTTCTTTGTGAGCTTAGCTTTTAAAGGCAAAAACCACAAAATTTCTCAAGGGGGGGGTAGTATGGGTTCATTTTTAATTGGCTTATCTTTGCTTACTCTTAGGAATTTCTACAGTTCCTGAGTTATCTCATCCTTCAGCTTGACCTGTTGTTTGTCACAAGACCTTTTTTATATGCTATCTCTGGCATTGGGACATTCTGTGGTTAATCAGTTGCTTCTAGATGGCCCTCCAGGCATCCTGACTTTGTACTATTTCAATTCCTGGAGCCTCTGTCAGCATTTCTGGGAACTCGAAACTTAAAACTCAAGCCCATTCTTTTTTTAATTCAATCAGAGGCTGTTAGTTTGGTTTTATTTTTGAGTGAGGGTCCTTCAGAACTCAAGGCAGGAACCTAGAGGCAGGAAATAATGCAGAGGCCATCGTGTATGCTGTTTACTAGTTTGCTCAGTCTGCTTTCTTGTAACACCCAGGACTGCCAGCCCAGGATTAGGGTTGTCTCAGTGCTACGAGCCACAGAAATATGAAGTAGGAATCCAGCTGATTATGACAGAGCTGGAAGAGTCAAGGGCTTTTCCAGAGGAAGCCAAGACTCAAGGAAGTATTGGTGCTATTGGCTTTTGAATATATCAGCTGTTCTCTGCTGTGAATTTCAAGTATGCTATTATAGCTTCCCCAATTGATTCTTTTTTCTAAGAACTAACAGTGTGGATTGATCATTCTTTGGGCATAGTTTTTCCCTATACAATTAAGGCATTTGGATAACAGTCACACAGGCAACACTTCCTTCTTCTAGGCTTTTTGTTTCTCTTTTTAGCATTAGAATCAGATATCTCCTTTAGCTAGCACCCAAGGCCAGAGCCAGCTCTGGACAAAAGCATTTTATCTGAGATACCTCTGAAACATCCAAGAACAAATGGCAGACAGAATAAGCATTCCATACCAGCTGTTAGTCTCCTGAATTAAGGTAAAGACCCATACAGAGACACCACCTAGGACAGGCAGACCTTAGGTATGTAGCTTTGTTTCTTATGCAAATTAAGCTTTAACCCTCCTAGGACAAAAGAGCTTTTTACATACCAGGTACTTCAAACTGTGACACAGGCTGCCTAGCTACCCCCACCCTGCCAGAAAACAGTACAGTACTGAGACAGTTAAAAAGAAAAATAGACAGTTTTATTTTACTTGTGATTTATACTAACATTGTAGATCCTTAACCACCTCTAGGAATGTAGTTTGAGCACATAAATTCCCTTTTTCTGATATTTTAATCNAGTTTAGCTCTTAGTTGACCCTACCTCCTTTAACCACTCCCCTTTTGGGTTATAAAAGAAAGCCTGACAATCACTGCCTGAGGTAAATTCTTATCTGCCTTTATGACCATGTAAGAATTCAAGCCTGGGTGACCTTGCCTTGGCCAGAGAATTGCTGCTTTGTATGGGTATGTAACTGAAATACCTGAGAGACTTGAGGGGAACCAGAAGACAGAGACTTGAGAAGGACTAGAGGAGAGGATTAGAGGAATGAGATGGAGGATGGAGAAGAACTAGATGGGATAGAACGAGATGGGGAGAACTAGATGAGAGAATTAAGATAGAATTTAGAGAGTACAGCAGAAAAATGTAGAGAGATATCAGGCAAGAAGGGAGTTAAGTATGAGAACAGAATTGAAGCTGTGTAGATAGATTTTGACTCAGAAGAATCAAGTGTATGGTCTAAAGAGCTCGGTGTACTTAGATTCATTCCCTCAGATTAATTCCCACCACTGGTAGCGTCTCTTCTGGAACTCTGGGAAAAAGACTATTAGAGGCTGGACCCCAATAGTCTTTAATATCTCAGTGAGCTAGACCTTCACACATCAATCATCAAGCAAGAAAATGCCTCACAGGCTTGCTCACAGACCAATCTGGTAAAGGCATTTTTTTTTTAATTGAGGTTCCCTTTTTCCAAATGACTCTAGCTTGTGTTGTGTTGACATAACACTATCCTGCACAGGTTCCTTGGTCTCAAACTAAAGATAAACATTTCAATGAGCAGAGCCAATCAGGCTGAGGGGCTGGGAAGATGGCTCCACCAGTAGGGTGCTTGCCTTGTAAGTATGAGAACCTGAGTTTGATTCCCAGAACCTGTGTACAAATGCCAGGGGTGGTAGTGTTCACGTGTAAGCCCAGTACTGGGGACTGGAAATAAGTCCCCTGGTGGGACACTTAAACTTTCATGTGATATGGTCCCTGGGCTTACTGGCAGCTGCCTAGGAAGGTTCAGACCAGAGACCCTGCCTCAGAAAAGAAGGTATATGGCTCCTGAGGAATGACCCACCAGAGGTTGTCCTCTAGCATCCAAATGCACATATAATATACATGTGTGCATTCACAAACATGTGCCTGCACACACACAAAACACATGAAAATGATCAGGTTCAACCTTATGAAATTGGCATAGATCTATATCGAGATTATTAAATATTGACAGTTTTATATGGTTCAACCAAATAGCATGAATCAGGTATCAGTGGTAGGGTATGTGAGTACAGGAGATGAGCTGAAATTTAATCATTCAAAAAATGCTTTATATCCTCTTTCTTGTCTTCTTTTGCTTACACACCACCATTCACCATCTAATTGGACCCTCTTTTGGTCTCATTTCTGAATTTTTAAACTCTTCCATACTTACACCTGTTTCCATATATGCACGTGTACCTAATAGACCAGGATCTGATTATGAGGGAGAATATGTAGTCTGATGTAAGTCATGAAAGAGGGTATAAAGCTAATCTGTTCTAGCTTCAACTCTTCCATAGCGCTGTCTACCTCCCCTGACCCACCCACGCTGTGGTGGGTATGAGAATTCAGCTTTCTGGGTATTTAAGTGTCAAGAACCATCTTTGCATTCTCCAACGGTCCACACATGCTATCCCTCTGAGGCACACTGTAGAATTTGGGCTCTCTTTTCATCCCACTGCCAATCAGTGCAATAGGAACCAGACAGGACTAGCCACTGAATATATTCCTTACAGGAACCTATTTGGAAAAGAGGATTTTTGAAATTTGTTTTGAGGGAGGGGTCTATAGTTTGAAAATTTCCCCCTTTTCCCTCTGTTTAAAGCCATTCTGTCACAGTGTTATTTAATGTAAAGTACGTTGCCGTACCTAAAATAAAGTGTGGCTTTAAAGAATAAAAATATGCTAAGCATGAGACTACTAAAGGAAAGCTATTGAAAATAATTTTAAAAGTGAATACCAAGTGACTACCACCTTTAATCCTAGCATTTGGGAGGTAGAGGCAGGGGGATGTCTGTGAGTTCAAGGCTAGCCATAGAGTTCAAGGCTACATAGAGAGTTCTAGGCCAACCAGGGCTACAGAGTAAGAGCCTGTCTCAAAAGAAAGAAGAAAAGAAGAAGGAGGAGGAGGAAGAAGAAAAAAAAGAACCCTTCCTAATGGGTAATTGGCCTGTAATTTATTCTATTTATTGACTTCAATCTTTATATACTATGTTCTCACTAATGTAGACAAAGCCATCTATATGTAAGTAAAAAATTCTTTTCATTATAATATAATATTAAATTGAATGCAAAAATTAAATATATAATCTAAAATGAATTGCATTTTAGTTCACATGACTGTTTCAATCACAGAAAATTATTTGTATGCCTCCAGTTGAGAACGAAGTCATGGGCAAGGTGTGATGCCATGCACCTTGAATTCTAATACTCAGGAAATAGAAGCAAGAAGACCTGGGTTCATAATAGCCTGGTCTACATAGTGAGACCCTGTCCCAAGATAAGCAAAAAAGACAGAACCAAAACCAAGGAGATGGTCAGGAAGGAGCATCAGTGTGGTGTCTGAAGATCCCATTGGGTCACTACTTGGACCAACTGGCCAAATTTCCTTTAAAAAAAAAAAGTTCCAAAGTCTGTTTCTCTGTAGAATGTGGAGGTGACATCAACACACACTGGCAATTTAAAGTAGTGTATATAAGTTTAGCATCCTTGATTTACAGTAAATACTGTCTATGACTGCAAAGAAGACACAGACATTTTTAAAAGATTGTATTATTTCCTTTTTGAAGCCAGATAGGAAAATTAAGTGCTTTAGGAGGGATTGGTCCTGGCACATCACTTACCGACGCACCCACCTTATAGCATCAGGTATGGACACCATGGATTTGCAGCATCAACTCCCCATTCCAAGGCATGTGAAGGAGTGGAGCCTGCCATTTCCTGTCCAGCTCAAGTGGTCCTTCTGAAGGGTGTATATTCCCAGTCCCTTCTTGACACCTGAGCAGCCATGGCTGCAGAATTGTCTTTTAGATGGAGTAGGAGGCCCATTCATGCTCCTAGGACGTTTATCGAGGTTAGCAAAGATGATTGGACTCCGCTCTTTAAACAGATAGGAAGATGAATGGCAGGGAGCCATAGTCAGTTTGTTGCTTGCATAGTTTTTGCTGTGAGATGTAGGAGAGGCAGCAGAAATAATAAATACTGTCTTTTTAAATCTAGTTGGGTTTTGTTGTTGTTGCTTGCTTATTTTTGTCTTGGAGACAGTGACTTTATCCATAGTTTTTACGTTGGCAAGCCTTTCATTGGACTTTTTTCTCCAACTTCCTGCATAAAGTAATTATCACCATAAACTGTTGGCTAGCAGCTGTTTACATTAGTGGGGGCATAAATGGATTTGANGCCTCCAGGCAATAACATAATGAGCCCCACAGTACATCAGGGATGACCCACCATGAACATGAGTGAGAGATNCAGTTTTGATGACAGTTTTCTCCTCAAGGGTAACTGGGATATTATTGAGTAGACTGCTAACTTCAGGTTTCCTGAATGACACAGAGCTCTGCCTTCCCATTAGAGTGGACCCTGCTGTCCCTGAATGAATGGCAGGCCCTGCTGACAAGGCAATACTGTGGGACAGCTGGCTGACAGCCCAAAGAGACAGCAGCCTGGCCAGAGGCAGCCCAGCCAAGAGGTTCCTGGAGAGAGTGTTGCCTTGCATTGACTTTTGAGGATAGCAGGTACATCCTCAGTGGGATGGAGAGAAACTAGCAAGGACTTCATCTCAAAGAGCTAGGAGNGAAAATTCTGGCTGCTCCTAGAAGGAGACAGAGTCAGAGACAGTCATGTTCCAATATAGCAAAGATAGAAGCACAGCCTCACATACATACAGGATTCAAACTCATATATGCACACAGATACTCAACACAGAACTACACAGGATACTAATTCACACAGACACATGCACAAGTACACACAGGACCCAGACACACATGGATATGACCCAGATTCAAGCACTGGAAAACACATGACACTAACCCTCATAGACACATATACACGGAGACCCACAAAGTACACGCTATCAAAAGCAAGTCAGCAATTTGTCACATTCTCTCTGGTCTTCTTTTTCATCACATGATGTGTAAGTGACAGTCTGTTGTTTTTCCATTGGCTTAGGGGCTGCTCCTGAATCTATGGATATTTTAACTACTGTCTGCCTCCACACAGCCCCACAGCCCTCACCCCACCGCAGGGTGGGATTTCTGGTCCCTCCAGCACTGGCTCTGCACTGCCACCAAATGTAGTTTTTAACTAAGTCTCTATCATTCTATTTACCAATAAAACTTGGGAGTCAGATATTGGGGTGAAAACTTACTAGTTCAGAGAAATCAAGAAGCAACCAGCTGACCTTCCTTTTGGCCTGAGCTGCAGCAAGAAAGCATCTCTCCAGCTGTTCCAAACCAAAAAGACTGCAAATCTCTAAGTCCCTCCCTACTCCTTCCTGTGCATTTCTCTGTCCATCTTCCTGGCTTCTCCGCACTCTCTATGGCTAATTCCTGTCAACTAGTTGCTGGCTCCACCCCCTGATCCAAGGTTGATTTTATTAACACAGTCTCAGTTTTCACAGTACGATCAAATATCCCGGAACAGCAGCCCCAGGTTGTGATCACATGTTCACAGAGAACACAATTTAAGACTGCCTGTGACTCATGGAAGACCACGTGAGCTGCAGTCAAAAGCTTCAGACCTAGAAAGTAAAAGAGCCTCTGAGGGATGCTGGAGATGCTTCTCCTTCCTTGCTAACATCCTGGTCCTTCTCCCTTTGTCAAAGACCACAGTGTTCTATCCTCAATCCTGTTACCACTTGGATGAATCCAGAGGCTGTTAGATACACCCCCTGCCATTGGTGGTGCAGCATCCTTCACCTTTGCTCCTCTATATTCAGCTTCAATCACCACATCTTGGACCCTGCCATCTTCCAATGGTTTAGAAATTTGCAGTGATTTCCAAGGGCCATTGTTTTTATGTATTTAATGAAAGTGTCAGTTCATCATAGATTAGAAATGTTTTAAAATGGTCTTCATCACAGGTAGTTTCAGAAGTCTTAGTTGATGTTGCCTTGTTGGGATGTGTTTAATTTTTCTGTTGTTTGATCAAGACCACAAAATGCTTCTCTAAGTTTCCCTGTAATCTTAAAAGATTCAGCAGCTAAACGTATGGCTGGGGAGATAGCTCAGTTGGTAAAGTGCTTGCCATGCCATCATGGAATATGATTCCCCAGCATTCATGTAAGAAGCCAGGCATGGTGGTAAGCACTTGTAATCCCAGTGCTGAGGAGGCAGAGAAAGGCAGATCTCTGGGGCTGACTGGCTATCCAGTCTTGTAGACGAAAGTTTGTCTGGTTCCGGTCTCTGATCCCGCCCGGCTCCCATGGCGCTTAGACCCAAATAAACACACAGAGGCTTATATCATTTTAAAACTATGGCCCTGGCAGGCTTTTCACTAGCTAGCTCTTATATCTTAAATTAACCCATTTTATAAATCTGTGTCGTCACGTGTTCCACATGGCTTTACCTGTGTGCCATTACATGTTGCTTTTTAGGTGGCAGAATGGCGTCTGCCCAGCTCTGCTCTCTGCTTCTCTTCCCCTAGTTCGAATGTCCCGCCTAACCTTATTCTGCCTCACCATTGGCCAAACAGCTTTATTTATCAACNAATCAGAGCAACACATTTTTAGAAAGACATTCCCATCATTTCCCCTTTTCTTTGTATTTAAAAGGAAGGTTGTAACTTTAACATAGTAAAATTACAGAAAACAAAACAGTTATCTAGCAAGAATTACAGTTACAATATTTAGTCTATTTGTATTCTAGCCTAATTAGCAACTTCTAGGCCCAGTGAGAGACCCTTATCAGAAAACAAAACAAAGTAGATAGTATCTAAATTCGAGATGTTAACATCTATCTTAGTCACTGTTCTATTGCTGTGAAGAGACATCCTGACCACAGCAACTCTTACAAAATAAAACATTTAATTGGTGCTTGCTTATAGTTCCAGAGGTTTAGTGCATTATCACATGACAGGATGTGACATGCAGGTACATGTGGTGCTGGAGAAGTAGCTGAGAATTCTACATCTGGATCCACAGGCACCAGGAAGAGAAAGCAACAGTGGGCCTGGCTTGGGCTTTTGAAACCTCAAAGCCCTCCCCCAGTGACACACTTCCTCCAACAAGGCCACACTAATCCAATCCACACCTCCTAATCCTTCTCAAGAAGTACCACTCCCTGATGACTAAGCATTCAAATATATGAGCTTATTGGGGCCATTCTTATTCAAACCACTACAACATCTATTACTACAAGATTTCTATAGATAAAGAAGCTTTTGTGCCTCATCACATGAATAGTTACCAAATCTTATTTCTCAAACTTTTAGTAAAATCTTCCTGGATTCCAAAACTGAGCATGGGTGCTGCAATATCTCCAAAAGAAGAGATTTCATTTCTAGCTTGTTTCTGGACAGCCCTGAGACTCTGAAGCAGCTGAACTTTCTGCTCCATATGTGCAGGGCCCTGGGATTGAGCCCAACATTGAAAGCAAAGAAAGTGACTGATTTCGGTCTAGACAGCAGATTTTAGTAGTTGCTGGGGAATTATATTTGTACTAATTTAAGAAAGGTATTATTCATCTTTATTTCCAGTTCTCACTACAGCACTTTAATTGTAGATAAACGGCATTCATGATGTCCTGGGGTGTAATGTCTCCCCACGGCTGATGGAGGTGGTCAGGAGAAACAATGTTGGTTGACATCCTCCAAGCAAAGAGACCCAAGACAGGATGTAGCTTCAAAGAAGAAAAGGCAGAAACAAGTGGCTGAGCATGTAAGCGCTGCCACAGCTGACTGCTCAGGGCCACACCTGCTGTGCTCAGCTGTGAGTGAGAACCTGGGACCTGAGGCCTATGTTCATTGAGATTGTCCACACAATCTCCTGATCTCCTCCTCATGTCACAGATGACATCATCCAGCAGCCTGTTGCCACAGACCTGTTGTTAAACCCCAGGAAGTCAATGTCCACAGGCAGCCAGAGGGAGCTTTCTGAAAAACAAACTTGATCACTCATGAACCTTTCTCAACCTGTCCCCACTGTACCCCATTGTGAGCCATTGGTGCCTCTTAGAGCCTTGCACATAGGGAAGAAAACCCTCACAGAAGGTGGAATCCATTCCAGGCTGCATGCACACTAGGCTCAGTCTGTCCTCTCCACAGCAGCCTTGCCCTCACCCACCACCCAGAAACCCATCCTTCCCGAGGCTGGTAGCATCCAGGCTGGCTTCAACCTCAGCATCCTTCTCCCCATTCACCTAGGCAGGTCCTCACATGACCTTCTTTCTAGTCTGTAGCTCTTGCTAGAACAGGAGGGGCAGTAGAGGGAAAGGGAAAAGGAGAGGGGGAGACAGAGATGAAGGTCTGGTTCTCCACTAGTCTGGAGCTCAGAGGGCAGGCTGTTGTTTTATCTGGAGACAGTACTCCTTTAATCTGGTGCGGCCTCTAGCTCACAGCACTCCAAGAATACAATAGCATAGATTCTTTCAGCACAGAATCTGCCTGGGCTTGCTACATATTGGCTATGTGTGGAGACTCCTGATGTGTTAAGTTGTATCTTTGTCGCAGCACCAACTTGTGGTCCTAGTGAGGAACCTAGGCTATGCCTCCACAAGCCTCTTACAGAGGAGCTTGGAGCAGTTTTGTCATTCATGAAAAACCTGATGCATGTGCGCGCGTGCACACACACACACACACACACACACACACACACACACACACACACACACTGGAAGGGAGAGCATCAGAGAAAGGGAAAGACAGAGAAGACAGAAGACAGCTGCTATTGCTGGGTTTGAGTAAGGAGCGAGAGAAGTCTGCCTCTGTCCCCTGCCCTGGGGACATGTCATGGGTGTATTCATGGATTTGAATGTCAGAACCAGCTGGTGACTTGGGCAGAAACTCGGAGGCTCATGCTGGTGCTCTTGTACATTTTCTCATTTAATCCTCTCAGAAGCCTGATTTATACTCCTGGTCTAGATGAAGAAACAGAGACTTAGCTTAACGAACTTACCCAAGGCAGTGCAGACTGATTCAAAGCCATCGGTTAACTTGTTGCAGAGCCATGCTCTGCTTTTCCTTGCTTCCTGTTACTTTTGCGGCCTCCTCCGCAGAAGTCCAGAGTCTGGCTCTACTAGAATCCAGGAAAATCCACAGAACCTCTGGGTGGAAACCTCACTCAACTTAGCATGCTCTCTTAAGATCCTTTCCTTTCCATGTGTTTTCTTTCTTGCCTATTTCTTTTTTTTTTTTTTTTTTTAATTTATTTTTATTACTTATACAGTGTTCTGCCTGCATGTATGCCTGCAGGCCAGAAGAGGGCACCAGATCTCATTACAGATGGTTGTGAGCCACCATGTGGTTGCTGGGAATTAAACTCAAGACCTCTGGAAGAGCAGCCAGTGCTCTTAACCTCTGAGCCATCTCTCCAGCCCTTTCTTGCCTATTTCTAAAGTAAAGATTGGTCTCCTCCCCCTTTTCCCCTCCCCCATGTATGTATGTCCCATGGCTTCTCTTGGCTTACCACACAGCCCAGCATGCCCAGTCCCCATGTACTGATCCAAGCTCTGCCCCTCCCGTTTCCCAACACCTCCTCAACATGAGACTCCTGGGCAAGCCAGGACTTTCCTGCTGTCCTTTCTCAACTGTGATTTGCCTTCATGAAGTTCTGTTCACCAGCTCATCACGAGATCTGGATGGCGTATAAAATGGCAATGAAGATTCCTATCCCTTTAACCATAATTCTAAGTATTACTAAGCTCCATAAAACTCAATTGTGGAAGAGATTAATTTTTAGTTAGGTCTCTGTCTTTAGTAAATGTGAAGTGGTTTGCAATAGTAAATTCATTTCAGTTTCACATTAAGAGAGGATATCCATTATGGCCCCCAGGCCCCTCCCAGCTACTCTAAATCCACCAGAAGGCTTTACAGCAGTTTCCTCCAAGTGCAGCAGATTCTACTTCATGTATCATCTCTTAGTGTTAATTATAAGGATTTGAATCTGCAGCACTAATTAATCAGTAATTAGATACTACTGTACCAAAAGAAATTAACAAAGATAAAAACAAAAACACCACTCAGCACAAGGCTATAGCATCTGATAACTTGATCCAAATTCTTCTGAAGAGATCTGGGTTAAGTGGTGGCGCGCCATGTACTCCTTCGATTTTGTTGCTGGCGGTGACCTCCAGTGCTAATGGAAAACCTAAAGATAATCCAGATAAATGAACAGTCTGGTTAGCTGCAGGTGGCAGCACAGTTCCCTGACCCCTGCACCCTGGAGGCAGAGGCAGGAGGATTGCTGCACTGTTCAAGGCCAGTCTGTTTACACAGTAAGTTTCAAGTTGGCAAGGAAAACATAGTGAAACCCTATCTCAAAAAGTGCAGAAACTAGACAAACATTAAAATATTTGCTTACACTAATTTGTATTCTTCTTCTTCATTAGAAATCTGTTTTATGACAATCAGTAATTGCTTTGAAATATACTGGTAGTTTGGCCATGTAAAATAAACGCAGTTTATAGTGATGTGTTGGCTATTGTTTCTCATTGTAAAATCCACATAAGTCAGCTTTGGGGGTTTTGTTTATTAATGTTTTATTAGCATTTATTAGTTATACAGAATAACCATTTCATTGTGATATTTTCGTATGTGTATATAATGTATTTTGATCATGTTTATACTGCATTTCCTTCTCTCCCCATCTCCTTGATCCTTTCTTCCCAGTAAGTTCCTTTTCTACTTTAATGTCTGTTTTTTTGTCCTTTTCTAAATTTAAATTTGACTTGTGTGTTTGTTTAGGTGAGCCAATCATTGGGGATGTCTAAGGGGCATGAGTGAGAAGTTCTTTACAGGACTATGTACCTTACCGGTGGTTTAACCCTAGGAACAAAGTCTCTGCTCCCTCTGGCAACCGTCAGCTACCAGCAGATCCTTAGGAAGGGGTGGACCTCGTTAGCCCCGCCCCTTGCCATCTTTTAAGCAGGGCTAATGTGGGTGCTCACAGCTGCTCTTGATTTCCGCATTCCACAACACCTCACCCATCCTCCGGCTCTTACATCTTCTTGTCCTCTCTTTCCACAGTGTTCTCTGACCCATGAAGGGAGTGATAAAGATGTCTCATTTATGACTGGAGCATTCAGTGGTCACTTATTTCCAGCCCTTGCACTGGTTAGGTCTCTGCAGTTCCTGCTCTCTGCCCCAGAAGGAGGCTGTTCTGAGCAAAGCTGGTGGGAGCCCTCATCTGTGGATGTCAGCACAGTCACTCAGAAGCAGCAGCTGCCACTTGCCCACTAGTGCCTCTGACCTCCCCAGCCACAGGCTTTTAGTCAGGTTTACAGTACCAGGTGTCAGTGCCTTTTTGCGGAGAGCATCCCAGTTCCAACAGAAAGTGGTTGGTTGCCAGTACTGTATTCATGGGTACATCCTGCCTGGCCAGTCAGTGGTGTAGCATGTAGTGTCTGAAGATGAGTGAGACTGTTGACAGTTCTCCCCGGCAGCCTCCCTAGCACCTTCCAACACTCAGGAGACTAGGCAGCATAGAAGAAGCTTCCAACCTGGAGTTAGCTTGATATCTCCATGGCCTTCCATCAGAGCCGTTCTACCAGTTTTTGAATTATTGAGACTTCCAAAACAAAAGGTTTGCCTTATGTGTTAAAACAAAACAAAACTTTAAAAATGATATAAGGAGAATTGCAGGGAAAGGGTCTTTGAAACCCAGATGGATGTAGAAGGATGTCTAACAAAGGCCTGTTAGAAATTAGGGAAANGTATGGCACCTTCTCATTCCCATGTGCTGGGTACCAGCTCTTCTTAGCCTGGTTTTAGAGCTCTTGTTAATAACAGCGTACTAGTTGCGTATTTTCTCGTTGCTGTCATCAGCTACCTCACAGAAGCCACTCAAGAGTTCATTTTGTCTCACAGTTTTGAGAGACCAAGAGCTAGACTCCCTGGTAGGCAGACAGATAGGGAGAGGGGCCATGGCTAGGTGTCAAGGCAGCAGATTTCCAAGATGGCCAGCTTCTTCCTCAGCCTCCTGACCTAAGACAAAAGCCTGGCAGCTTTTATCTGCTGCCATCAGTCCCCTGCTGATGGACTGACTCAACAAGTTCAAGGCCTGATCAAGACATGTCACACAACAGTAGAGTACCAGTAGGCCTAAAGTAGGGGAGGACGTGTCTTCAGAGGCTTTAAGACCCCAGGTCTGGAGAAAAGACCAAATTTTTTGGCATCCTGAGCCCTCCCCTCTGTGAAGCGGGAGGGTCTTTTTCTCTGTGTGTATGCTGCATGCACGTGTTTCCTCACCTCCGAGAAATGCCTTTCTTAGCTGCTAATTCCGATGACAGTTATATGAGATTTATCTGTCGCTACCTGTTGTGCTTCAGATTTTCCCTGCCTTTGAATTCTTTAACTGGCAGAAAAAACTAACCAAATCAAGACCTCCAGACTGTATCCTTTCGAGGGCACCATCCAGCATTGCAGGAAAGTTGTGTATGTTGTTCATATTGTATTCACCATTGGGAGCAAGATGAATGTGGGCACTCAGCTCTCTTTCTCCTTCGTATAGTCTAGGACCCCAGTCTGAGATGGTGTTACCTATACTCAGGGTGCACTTTCCCGCAGTTAATCTGTTAATAGAAACAATCTTACAGATATTCGCAGAACTGTGTTTCATAGAGGATTTGAAGTCCAGTCAAATTGACAGTGAAGGTTAACCATCACAGAGAGAGTTTGGAATTCAGTCTTGGAACAGGAGATGCAAGTGCCTATCCAGCTGTGCCCACACCCATACCGGTGTCACTTGGGGAAACCGAGTCAGCACAACACCCAGGAGAGCATGAAGGTGCTTTAGGCTCTTTCCTTGGTGCTGCATCAAGGGAATCCATTTGTGTAGGAAGCCAGCATCACCTTTCCCAGGGTGTGCGGATCCTGTACACTGTGATGATGTAGAATTTGTGTAGCAGCTGAGTGTGTACACAAGGATTTGTTTCTGAGTGTGTCATTGTCTTGTATGCTTCCGTGGAAGCAATTTCACTGTCCCTGCTCCTGCTTGCTTATACAAGTATTTTTATTTGCCAGTCACTGAAACCAATAATTTACCTCTTGATGGAACAGTCTGGGGAGTAAGCACCTAAGGGATTTTGAGAAGAATTATACAGGAAAGTGTCAAAGGTTTCCATCCTCTGGTACCTTGGATTGAAACAATAAACTTGGAATAACTTAGTACCATGTTGAGTATCAGAAAGTCAGACTGAGTTTTGGTAATTTCATGGTGAAATTAATTGAGCAATGTATTAGCTGCCTGTCTTGTTGCTGTGGCAAAGTACCAGACAAAAGCAGCCTAAGGTGGAGCTTGTGTGGGCTCACAGTTTGTGAGTAAAGCCTATTACTGCAGGGAAGCCAAGGGCAGGGGCCTGAGGCAGCTGGTCGCTGAAGCCAGAAGCAGAGAGTGAGAACTGGTTACGCTCAGCTAGCGTTCTCCTTCTAATTAAGTGCAGCCTCCCAGCCATAGAATGCCACAGCCCACATTTCAGGGAGGTCTTCTACCTCAGATCACCTATCTAGTAAATGCCCTCAAACGGACCAGAGGTTTGTTGCCATGGTGATTCTAAATGCCATCAAGCCGATGAGATCAGCATCTCAGGCTGCAACCCCCCCCCACACACACACACACATACACAACTAAAGACTTGTTTGGCTTTTCTCCAGTGGAAGGATTCCTTTTCTACTCAATTGTGAAGCAATGCTGTGAAGTTTTGAGGTCTAGAGTTCACTGCTTTTACAAATCCTACCGTACACCTGTGAAGGAAAGCCACATTTGTCAAAGTGACAATCCATCTGCAGATGTGGCTTATTAATCCTCTGTTGTACTTCTTCAACTGCTCCCTAATTGGAAAATGTTCTTCTCCCGGGAGGTAGTGTCATTTACTTTGTGTCAATGTACTACATAAATTTTTGCCTCTCGGTTGTAACTTCTCTGTGGAAATAAGCTCACACAAGCTGACTCTAGTCACCATGCTGGCAGCCTTATAGGTCCATGCTTAGCTGGCCAGGATGAGATAGGAGCAACCTTTTTGTGTCACTCAGTGATTACCATAGCTGTTCCTTATTCTTNCTTGAGTTGGACGTGGGGAATGAAATGAAAAACAAAGGCTGAGGGCTGAGGAGATTGCTCAGTGGTGAAAGCCCCACAGTTCAGATCCCCAGAAACGCAACTAAATGCCAGGTGCTCACCTATGATCCCAGCCTGAGAAAGTGTGGACGGGAAATCCTAAGAGCAGGCTAGCCATCACTACTGCCTCAATGAGTAAGGTAGAAGAGCGATAGAGGAAGATTCCCAAGCTCAACCTGGAGCCTCCACGTGCATGCACTCAGCCCCTCCACTTCCCATAGAC
>LZPO01088500.1:13207-23955 GCA_001675575.1 Neotoma lepida | reverse complement strand
TGATGAGAACTGAGAGATGTACTAATTCATGAGTATAATAATAATTAATCAGGAGTCAATATAACAGTATGTACATTTAGCAGAGTAATAGTAATAAGTTTTTGCATAGGCTTTATGACTTATATTTAGAGGATGCTAGGCATAGAGAAAAGAGGAATTGAGCAAAAACACTTATTACATAGCTATAGATGCAGAGCAAAAAAGGAAGAAAGACATAGATGAAATATAATGGTGCTTTCATAAGTTTTCAGACATTTGAAATCTGCAATAAAACCAAAGTAAACATCTACNTGTGNCCCATGATGTCTGNCATTTCACACACTCAGTCCCTCTGTCCTACCCTGCTTCAGTCTTTTTGTGTTTACTATTCTTAAATTACTTGTCCACCATCTTCTCATAGACTCCCTTCTTTGATTGATATGGTTAGAATATGATTATTCTCCAAAAGACAACCATCTTGAATGTTGAGGTGGCAATATTTTAGTCTTTCGCCTACAATCTGCCACACATTTTCACACGTCTTCTGCCACCTTTGGGTTTTTGCTTCTGTTGTCACAAACACTGCTGGGGATATGGATGCTGCTGGAAGCTTCAAGGACTTAAAAGTTCTTTTTGCTACCAGTTCAGCCTTCTCTACCCATAATAAAGAACAAAAAGAGGCAGCATCTTCTGCTTAGTGGAATGTTATATCATTGATGTTGGAGGAAAACCAGAGAAAAGCTTTTCTGACTCACTGAAAAAGAGTGCTGGAATGGATTTTTTCATACCTAGAAGAGGGGTATGGCATGCTTACATTCAGATTGTAAATCTGTAAACATACATCTTGTTTAGATGCACTTACTCTTTCTCAATCACGTGTTTCACTGAATACATGTGAGAGNCGTTTTTCCTTCTTTCACACCTAGTTGAGTATAGCTATGTCCAGGCTCAGAACTGACTGGGGCTGGTAGCTTTGGAACAGCTGCAGGCAAAGTGATTAGGACTTTATGAAAGAAATTGAGTTTGGGGCATTGGTGTCCAGGAGCGTGGGTGAGCTAAGCAACGCTTCCTGTGGTGAAAGATTATGGCTTCACCAGCAGCTGTGATTGCAGAGTTTTATGCTCATGGAGTGTAGCTTCCTTAGGTTGTCTATGAAATATCTACAGCAGCTGTAATATTCCATACATGTAGAGGATGTATATGTATAGGATGTGATGCATAGAATATTATGTATTAGTCCACATGATGCCAAAAGAGGGCATATTTTGATGACAAACTATTGAGCAGCTTTTCCTCAAGGCTGCTTTCACAAAAAGACTGAGAAAAGTCAAGGATCAAAAGTCTAGATCCCAACAGTTTAGGTAGTGTTGGGTGCACATTTTGGCAATTGAAGCTCTCTGAAAATCTTTTAGGACTTACCTTAGAAAGACAAGTGACTTCACCCCCAAAACATTCTGTTATTTACAAAAATTTGATTTTGTGAATAAACCTGCATTTTACTTGGTTATAATGACATTGGGAATTTTGCATCCTTTATCCAGATAAAGCAGGCCCTGGACACTGTAGAGTCCTGACTCTTAAGAATGAAGGGGCTCAAAGTGGGAAAACACAGAGTTATGATTGCTGTGATGTTCACCAACCATGAATTGTTACTATACAGTAGAGCAGTACAGCCATGCAAGATTGCAGAGAAGGTATAAAAAACCAGAAAAGTGGACACTAGGGCCAGGATATTCTGGGTTGCTCTGGACTCCATGGATCTTCTGTGTGAAACATGAGTGCTGTGGATGTATTGGACTCGCTGCTTGTGGCTGTACAGATTGACAATCATTGAGCTGCTGGACCAGGTGATAAGGACAGAAAACAGAAGTTCTGGAAACACAAAGAAAGCTATATAAGATGAGACTGTGACTTTGTCATGACCTACAGAAGTATGGTGTTTAAATTCTGTCTCTTTTGTTATATTTTTCCTATTAAATTTTATGGATACATACACTGGGAAAATGACATTTACCATGATGTAAAAGACCCAGCAAATAAAAATGTAGAGACCAATGTCCCTTGGAGATTTGACTTTAAGGTTCTTCCAATAGGAGTTTTTAGGGCTGATGGTGACAGCCTGGAAGACACTCAAGAGGCAGGTGGTGACAATGGACATGCTCCTGAAAACTCTAAGAACATACAGAAAAAGCTGATAGTTCCAATAATTGAAGAATTGTTTCAAACCAAAAGCTGCCACCATGTTGGGCAATCCTTTAAAGAAAATGATCAAGGAGTTGATCATGATTAGGTGCATGAGAATCAAATCCATGGGCTTTATCTTCTTTTTGTTTTGATAAAAGACTAGATAGTCAAAAAGAAGAGAAAAGTTTCCCAATATTCCCATTGTACTCTGTGATAAGAGTAATAATCCTATTGTCAAATTCCTGGAGTTCATGTTGTCAATGAGCAACTTTTACTTCATATTATGCCAACAATCACTTCTTAGAGTAAAATAATAAACTTTTTGTACATTGGGCAGTGGTGTACACCAAGTCAATGTTGTCACAATAGCACAATGCTAGAAACTTAGTGTGGGCAGCCAAGCAAGACCCTTCCAAAGTCGAACTCAAAGATATTTTGACATGAATGACAATTTCCAGTGTAACTGCTGATGTCTTCAAATGTATGCCATTATGAAGAGTATTGCCATTGTATTTCTTGTAAAAGTCAGCATTAAGAATAGGGCAAAGTTATCCTGGGAGAAGGAATGATCAGTGAGTTACAAATGGAAAGAACACTCAATTCTACATGTCCAGCAATATTAAAGAAAAATAGTATTCTGTCACCATGTTCTTCATAGAAGAAATCCACTGTGAATGCATTCATTGTGTCAATTTTAAACAAAAATAATAATGGTACAGCCAGGAATGTTTCTCTATTGTATATAAGAACGTTGATTAAAAAGCACTAACAACTGGGTTCAAATTATAAGTTAGATAATATTATATTAAGAAGGAAGTCCCTTCAAACTTCACAAACACACACATTCTCACACACATCTGAATGCTCATAAAGAGTTAGGGTNGAGAGAGAGTAGGGGAAAGGATGAGTCCTCTGTAGAGATTGGTATCAATGCACAATTGAAGGGAAATATTTGAACCATTGCAATAGAAATTTAACAAAGACTGTATTCAATAAAAAATAATTAGGGAAAAATATCCACTGCTACTTTTAAATGCAATGTCTGGTATCATCAATCAGTAGAATATAAAATAAATATTATTTGAAGTAGCAGCACTTGGTAAGGATGGGCATAAGCTAGAATTTCAGGTTCTGGTGATTGTGTTCACATTGTTTCATACAATTCCCAAATGAAAGTCTGTGTGTAGGTGGAACAGATATATAACTTTAGTTTGACAACCTCACATTTGTGAATCAATCTTCATAGGCACTGCTCAGAATTTACACACAAGTAATAGGTTGAAAGCAAAGACATGCACACATACATGACTTTAGCAGTAGTCATTGACATGTTAATGCAATGCCATCCTATGCATCAATATAAGTGATACTATTAGTTTGTTCACAAATATCAGATTCACTGAAAAACAAGTGGAAAGGATATGATTTCTTTTTTTCTTTCAAAAGACAAACTTTGTTTTAATTAGGAAAAGTAAAAAAAAATTAGAGTTTCTTTTTTTTGGGGGGGGAGGGTTGTCTTCATTTCTTTTTTTTACATTCTTTTTTTTATTAAAAAGATTTTCCACTCCTTTTACATACCAACCTCAGATCCCCCTCTCCTCCCTCTTCCCGCCTCGCCAGCTCCCCCCCTCAACCCAGCCCCCATTCCCACCTCCTCCAAGATAAGGTCTCCCATGGAAAGTCAAGGATATGATTTCTTAAGATTCATTTAGTGAAAACCATCACACATGAAGCAGTGCTCTGGCTTCTTAAAGGTCTGTAGAAATATGAANNTATGTCTAATCAATTTTACTCCTGCAAATAACTCAATAATACTCTATTATTTATGTGATGGGTTGAAAGAAAGTTAGTTGGCTAGATCCCCTCTCAATTTCTATTGGGAGGGCAGCAGTGTTCAGATGGAGTCTTCTGCTGTAATTCAGGCTGGAGTGGCATATTCTGAAATAACCCTCCTGCCTCAGTACTAGGATTCTTGTTACTGCCACAACAAGCCACTCTTCTGGTTCTTGATCTATGAGGTACATAGTGAGATGACTTTCATTAAGATCTGTGAAGACAGAAACACTCAAATTCATGGATACTTGATTTCATATATGNAGTGGCAAAGCCTTTAAGCTACTTTGAAGACAATATGGAGCAGTAGAAGACACCCAGTACTTAAGAATCAGACATAAGGACCTGAACCCTCAGTGAAGTAGAAAAAACAGATGATGAGAATGAGGAAAAGACTCATGATTCCACCTTCACCAAGAGGCCTGTCAACCAGACCTGGTTGTCTCATCCCTAGAGGCATTCTGCCACTTTCCAGTGACTGATATTTGTCTTCAGAGCCAAAGGAATATTTGCAAGAATACACAGTGGGGTTACTTGTACCATATCAAGTTGTAAGAGATAAGTTTACGAGGTTTAACTGTGTTAAGGAGTTTTCCACAGTTAAACTGAAAACTGCCTAGAAATGACATTTTATCAATCATTTTTATAGTGCTGTTCATTTTGTACTTCCCATGGATTGAATAACAGTTTGGTGTAGACAATGAAATTCTCTTAATTTAAATGACAAGGTTTTAGAGCACATCTGAAAAATCACCATCAGAATTCATATGGCCATTATGGGCAATGAAAACAAAGTTTCTGCTCAGCCATGCCATGTCAGTCATGTTCTTCACTGCTCAACCTGNAATTTGCTACTTTTCATAACTTACACATGTATTCTCAACTACTGGTATTATGTGAAGGTCTGTCCACAAATTGTGATGTAATCTTANAAAACCTGCCTATGTCCCAGCTGTATTTGATAAGTATAATAGAGACACAATAAGTATTTTTCACTAGACATATTTTCCTTATTCCANGAGATAAAATACAATGTTATCTATCAAATGAGTTATTGTTCAGTAATACTTTTGCTCTTTGCTNTAAAACATGAAAATTAATGTATGATAATTATCTGGCCTAGATATTATAGTATTAGACTTTGAGGAGATGGTTAAGCTCTTACAGTTCATTCCTTACCAACAGGAGAAATGAGTTTAGTCTCCAGAATTCACATAAAAAACTTGATTGTGTTGATATACAATTATAATACAAGCACTAGGGAATGGTGGAAGGCATTGTAGGATACCAGGGACAAGTTGACTAGAAAGCTTAACATACCCTTAGAATTCTAGATGAGTAAAAGGCCCTGTCTAAAAAAGAAGATAAAACATGTCTGAAGAGCTACAAATGAAGTTGTCCCATGCAAGTACATATCTACCCAAACAGGGGAGAAAGCCTGCATGCAAACACAGGAGCACAGGTACATAGAAAAGATGCCAAGCTGTAACTAATTTTGGCTTAAAAGCTTTATGTACTATTCCCTAGATCAAGCCAAACTGTTAGTAATAAATCATGACTTAGGAATGACACTTAAATAACAACATATATATTGAATCTGATGAAGATGGATTTTATGAATTGTGTAAATTGAATGCAAAAAGGTAAATATGGGCTGTGAATGCACCCTAAAGGTTATGCTGCCATCTTCCATGCATAAGGCATTAAGTTCCAACAACAACAGCAATGGAAATTGGAAAACTCATCTTGGGATTTTAGCGAGATCAGAATACCACTAAGCAAAAGAGAAATGACAAGAGATAGATTTGTCTTAGACCAGGATTGTTTAAAACTAACAATGACAATGTCACTTCCACTTGAACACCATTCACCCATGTTAAACAGGAAACACAGCCTCAGCAGTGGCCACCGTTGACTTTTAGGACAGACCTACTCCTGCTCCAGTCACAGTTGTAGTGCTACCTAAAAATGTTTTCTACTCCAGAAGCAAGTCCATATCCTGCTATTTTCCCCTCCCAGGATTATGTTATTTTCATAGTCACATTATAATATTTGTCATGAACATTGAATCTTTATAGCAGATTTTATGATTGTTGTACTATAAAATTAGTTGATGTTTCATGTAAATGATGAGGGAATAGAAATCTAAATGGCATAAATACTACATTCCTAATAAAAGTTCAACATCAGATTTCATTAATATTCAGAGTGCTCAATAGGCAGGCTCAGAGAAGATTTTGTTATGTTTTGCTGCATCAGGAATTAGTACAAAGTCTAGGGCACTATTCTTAGCAATGCTCCTTACAGCTCAGAAAGTCTTCCTATCCCTCAATTGAATCCCCACGGTTCTATTTCTACCCAGAATTACCTTTCCAGATGTGGGCACTTGCCAGAACTCTCTGTTTTGCTTTCTCTGCCTTCAAGATTGAAAAAGTAATACGTACATGACTCCCCTTGTAGAACCTTCAGCTCAGTGTGCAGCACCTGACACAACAGCCAACACTATGGGAGAGGGATGATGCCCAACCCTGAGATAAATGTTCATAGATCTGTGACCTCAACTCCCTTCAGAACTGCAATCTTCATCTCACTCATAGAGACGATGATAATATTTACTTTGAGAGCAAAGAACTTTTCTGAAACCTTTACCACTTCTGATTACTAAAGACACTGATGAGTTTCTTATGAGTGTTTCCAATGGGACAATGTGTTTGGAGAGGCCCTTCTACTTTCATGATCCCTGATGGCAGATTAGGAGGGAGGTGTAGNGAATAACAAAGTTTCTTGTGTGAGAGTATAGCGAGGAGGACTGTGTGTCTCTTTGGATAGGGCTGGCTTATTCTAGCTTCTAAATATAAACAATTGTTAACTTGGATCCCAGTACTGCCCCCTTTTAGAGCATTCAGTGCAACACAGTCAGTCATGTGTTCTTGGATCTCTACTGAAATGGAAAAAAAAAAAGATGCTGTAATCCACACTTGAAATCATTGCCTGTTTGTTTTTCTTTTCATTACAAACTGAGGGCAATTTAATTAAAAATGTTGATATGTAAATATGTTGGGAAATGTTGCAGTTATAACCCCAGCAGTGACTAGAAGTTTGAACAGAGACCTATACTACTGGAATATATTTATCTAATCATTCCTCAAAGATGACATAACTTTTATTATCCATTGAATGTCAAATGACCCAATGCTACCTTCTCCTAAAAGCACTGCATAGAAACCAGAGGAAGCTACAGTTATGTTTTTTTTACTGCAATATAGACTATTATTTTTTCATCAATTAATGAAGGAACATAAAAATTAAAAGTTGCAAATTTACTGTCTGTCTCCTAACCATCCCCATTTGAGGACTTTAGGCCAACAAAGAANTGATAGACATAAAATCCATACCAGACCACCCTCACTTCCTACCCACCTGAAAGCCTTTTGTTTGCAGACTTCTTTGTGCTTCAGTAAGTCACCAAAATAGATCAGGAACACAGAAACTGCTATGATTATTATAGGAAAAGGATAGTTCTCAAAATGAATCGAGTAGTAGCAGATACCTGAGAATCATGGAAAATAATTTGTGCTTTATACAGAAAATACTCTTGCCCTGATAGGCATGTTGTCTACAAATTATATCAAACCTGTATCAATCGGTTTATAGATGGCATAAACACAACTTCAGCTTGTAGTTCCAAAGGTCAATAGTGTCCTGGGGTGAGGCACACAGGTTTACTTTGGAGACAACATAATCACTGATGGTGGATAGTGTAAGGCAAATATAATGAGAGACTGAGTAGTGCTCAATAGACTTTGAATTGTCCTTTATCAAACATTGTCTAGCATCAGCTCTCTAGCAATTTGAGACATCACAGAACTCAAGAAGAATAATGCAATTCCAGAGAAAGTAGCCTGAAAAAGAGCCTTTTAGCTGGCAGCTGAGGGGAGAATTCTAGGTTGAGAAAAAGGAGCAGAGTGAATGGAAAGTAATCAGGAGAAATGGTTCAGGATCTAAGATAGTGTAGAGGAATTTGGTTATTTGTGTGTGTGTGTGTGTGTGTGTGTGTGTGTGTGTGTGTGTGTGTGTGTGTGTGTGTGTGTGTGTGTGTGTGTGTGTTTTGGTGTGATTCTTTTTGTTTTAGTATAGAGGAGCAGGGAGAGTTGGAAAAATGTCTCTAATAGGGTTTGGGTTTGCAAACATGGGCGCAGAGGGGTTGGCCCCAGAATTAGACAGGCAGCATTTGAAGGAATTCCTTGTAGAAAAGGAATGGGAAAATTGTACGTATACTGAATTGCATCTGGAGGAAATTCCTAAGAGAGATGTACATGGAGGACTAGGCACAGGGTTCTAGATTCAAAGTGATTGGGGCTATGGAGAGTCCCCATGAGAAACGAACAGGGAGACTATGTGCAGAGTCCTGGATGGGCAGTGAGAGTTGCTGGGAGAGGAGGTGTGAGTTCAGTACTTGGATGTTCTGGCCATCTTGAGGAAGATGGAGGGTTTCTGAGAAGTACAGATAGGATCTCTGGGCAGCTCTAAGGTGAAGGATATGGTCCAGGAGAAGAATGTATGAGTTATTTCCTTGGTGTCCAGGCCCAAGGGAGGATCCCAGGAATCAGGCTACAGGGATATGGGGAATCCTGAATGGATTGGTGGGTGGATACGAGGTTCAGGTACCCTAGTTTAGTCTCCAAGACTCAAGGAGTAACAGGAAGCTCATTGTCAGGCAGATGGCATGGTTTTGCTGAGTTACAAATGAAAACACGCCACTCAATTCCAGTCAAATATTCCCAAGCATATATGCCCACCATACTCTCTTCACTTACTTTATTCCTATCTGTCCTTGTTAGTGTTAACATTGCTGTTATGAGTTGGTTATGACTATGACTAAAAGTAACTTGGGGAAGAAAGGATTTTGTTTGGATTATGCTTCCATATCACTGTCATTATTGAAGGAATTCAGGACAGGAACTCAAACAGGGCAGGAACCTGGAGGCAGGTGCTGATACAGAGGCCATGAAAGAAATGCTGCTTACTGATTAAGTCCTCATGGTTTTCTCAGTCTGCTTTCTTATAGAACCCAGGACCAGTAGCCCAAGGGTGCTCCCACTGAAAATGAGCTGGGCTCTCCCCATCAAACACTAATCAAGAAAGTACCCTACAGCCCAATCCTATAGAGTCATTTCTCAGTTGAGGCTTCCCCTTCTCTGATGACTCTGGCTTGTGTTAAGTTGAATTAAAACTAGCCAGCACATTGTCTTTTAAAAGTTCATTTGGCCGGACGGTGGTGGCGCATGCCTTTAATCTCAGCACTGGGAGGCAGAGGCAGGCAGATCTCTGTGAGTTCGAGGCCAGCCTGGGCTACTGAGTGAGTTTCAGGAAAGGCGCCAAAACTACACAGAGAAACCCTGTCTCGAAAAATCAAAAAAAAAAATAAACAAACAACAACAACAACAACAAAAAACAAAAAACAGAAAAAAAGTTCATTTGAAAGCCACCAATCACTCTGTGGCTCTACTGCAGCCAGGGTCTGTTCCTGTCTCTTATACACATCTAGATGTGTATAAGAGACAGTCCAGACCCAGCTACCATGGACCCAGGACCATGTTGTTCTACCATGGCTGGTGTCTGTGCTGAAAACCAGGTCCTGCATTGCCACCAAAGGTCACATAGAGGCCCAAGGTTAGGGCTGCAACCATTCCCACCTGAGTGGCCAGTCCCTCTCTACTCAGAGCCAGGATGTCAAGCAGGCCCAAGTTGCTGCTGAGGGCCATGTCTGGGTCTGTGGTTCAGCTACAGCTGGGATCTGTGTGNATGTTTGTGGCTTGTGTCACCTCAGGAGGCCTTAGGAACCACAGGAGATGAAATCAGAGGGCCATGCTGAGCTGGTCACACCTTTGCTGGCCTTGGGAAAGCTGGCCTTGCCTCTTGTGGAACACTACAGCAAGAGAGCTGACCCCTGCACACTGGAGAGATGGCCCCCACTGTTAGTTTTCTCGGTGCTCTTACCCCTAGAGGAGATCATGAACACGGCAACCATGAAGGGAGAGCTTTATTGAGGGAGAAGGAGAGATACAGAAAAGACGTGCTCAGGCCCATAAGAAGCACGTAGAAAGAGAGCCTGGTAAGTGGGACCTGCCTTTTAAGGACTGGCCCGGGCATGTGCACTTGGGTCCACGTAGCTACTCCACGCACTCACAGATTACGTGGTCACGCTATGCAGGCAAACTGCACGAACACATAGCACGTGGGTTTACTGGGGGCGGGGGAGGCAGAGGGAGGGACNTGACTATCACCCACCCCTCACCACAGGCCTGAGTGAACTGACCCTGAGGGCATGCGTGTAGGGGAGCTGACTCCACACCCTCGCCTGAGGTGCGTGGCCCCAGTGACGGGACTGATCAGCTTGACTACCATCCAGGCCCACAGCTGGGCTTTGGGTTGATCTACCCCATCTAGGACCTGCTGGAGCTGGTGAAGGGACTGGACCTGGGGAACGATACCTGCTAGATCTCCAAAACTTATGGCAGCCACAGGATATCCCAGAGGAGTTCCCATGAGGATCCAGTTATGATGAGGTACCAGAATCCAGAGGCCTTCAACCAGACCAGTGACTCATTGCAATAAACACTTGCCAGTAAAACTGATGGGACAAAGATATATACTATATGGCACACTGAAGCTTTCATTACCACCAGGACGAATGAAGAGGTTTTGAAGAAACAGGAAAGGAGAACCAAAGAAATTTTCCTGCTGAAGTG
>LZPO01088499.1:11314-23993 GCA_001675575.1 Neotoma lepida | reverse complement strand
ACTCAGCTTACAGAGTAAATTTTAAACACAGATTTCATCAGCTTGAGACAACAAATTTCTACTATCATGTGTTGTTTAAGAGTAAGGAATCAAAAAGCACCCCAGCTGTGCAGTTTTGAGACATTAGGCCTACGAGCCCAGTCATGTTATTGTTAAACAGAATTCATCATCTTGCTACGTATGAGCTTAAACCTTCAAGTGCGTGTGCACACACACGTGTGTGTTTGAGCATGTGCATAAGAACAACTTTTGCATGGAGTACAGAGGGCAACTTCTTGTGTTGGTACCTACCTTCCACCTTGGTTTTTAAGATAGGTTCATCGCTACTTACGCCAGTTTAGCTGGCCCATGGAGCTCTGAGGATCAGGATGAAGGTTGCCAAACTTGAACCATCATGCCAGGCTGATGCCTCAGATTCTTACTAAGTGCAACTCTCCTCATGAAGACCAACTTCCCACAAAGATAGCAGCTTCGACACCAAAAAACAAACATCAACAAGAAAGAGCATGAGAAAGGGCAAGCAATACCAAGTGTCTTTTCTCATCTAGTCTTAGTCACATGAGTATTTCCATCTCGTTTGTGACAGNATTCCAGTCTACATTTGAGNACAGGAAAATGGAGATAAGATTTTCAAAGAAGAGTGAAGAGTATAAATAATCAGCTTATCTCCTCAAAACTGGTTTGAGAATTAAAGGCCATGTGTTTGTGCAAGCAATTTGCCAAATTCTGTGGGAATAACTATATATTTTTTTCAAATTGTTTTGGTTTATATTTGCGGTGTTTGTGGTTGACGTGAACCACGTATGTCACAGCCTGCGGGTGAATATCAGGACAACCTGTGAGGAGAGTCCTGTCCTTGTACCTTTAATTGGATTCTTGGGGATCTAATGTTGGAGACCAAGTTTGTGCAGAAACATCTTTACTCTCTGAGTCATCTTCCTGCCTTATGTATATGTCATCTTTAGCTTCACTCAAGACAATCAGCTCAAACGAGTGCATCACCCTTGTTATAAAACATGGAATGGTGATTTAATGGAATTTAACACATGTTAAATTCAAGAAGTAGCCACTGATAAATACTGCTGTCTACTATCTATGCCCCGCAGCATGGGCATGTCTTTCCAAGAAACTAACAATAACTCTTTTAATTTATTTTCTTTTTAATATACATCCATCTTGCCTACTCTGCCTCCAGAGCTCTAAAAGATTTACTTTCTCTTGCTTCTACTACTGTAATGATCTTCAAATGATTTCCACTTACAACTATTAACCTTCCAAATGATTTGCCATTTGGGATATTAAGCATGTGGCTTAGGTCAAATATTTGTTATTTAAGAATTGAGATTTTTAAATTCTATAGTTGAATAATTGGGTAAATGTACCACATTTTCATTTTCCACTCACCAGTTGAGAGACATCTAGGATGTTTCTGCTTTCTGGCTATTATGACTAGAGCAGCAATGAACATGGAAGATCAAGGATCTCTACACTAGGATATAGAGTCCTTTGGTCACATGCCCAAGAGTCAAAGAGCTGGATCTTTCACACCGTAGGTTAGTGGCTATACCAATTGACACTCCCAGCAGCAGTGAATAATTGTCACCCTTTCCTTGAATCCTAGACAGAATGAGGTGTCACTTATTTTGTTAATCGTGGCCATTCTGGCTGGAATAAGATGAAATCTCAAAGCAGTTTTAATTTGCATTTCCCTGATGACTAAGGGTGTTGAATATTTAAGTGTTTTCAGACATTTGTGTTTCATCTTTTGAGAACTCTGTTTAGGTCTATACCCCATTTTTAGTGAGGTTATTTGTTTTATGTTATTCAGGGCTTTTTTTAAAAGTTATTTGTATATTCTAGATACTAACCCTCTATCTGATGTATAATTGATAAAGGATTGTTTTCTATTCTGTGTCACGCTGCTTTGCTCAAATGANAGTGTCCTTTGCTGGGTAGAAGCTTTTTAGTTTCATTATCTCTCATTTTAAAATTTTGTTCTTAATGCCTGTGCTATCATATCTTGTTCAGAAAGTTTTTTCCCATGCCAATGAGTTCAAGAGTATTCCCCCCTTNCTGTTCTGTCACATTTGGGGTATCTCACCTNATGTTGAGGTGTTGACTCAGTTAGACAAACAAACTGGTTCCTAATAGTTTTACAATCTTATTTTTTTAAACATTGATGCATATATTTCCTCTTTTCATACAACTTTTGTTGCTCTTTTCCTAATTTTTTGAAAAGCCTATGTATAACATTTTGGGAAGTTGCTTGACAAAGACAAAAATGAAAACATCTCTTTACTCTTGAAGGTTGTCTATTTCAATGGTAGTCTTGCCCTAGAACATATTACATGTACTGTATCAACTCATCTTGTTGATGCTGTCTGCAAAATTTGTTTCTAATCCATTCATATTAACATTTCTTTTCATCATTATAGACATAGATATTTCAATTAAGTTATTTAGGTTACATAAATTGCCTCTAAATTATCCTCTTCATTGAAAAGAAAGTAACTTTTTAATGTTTAAGTCCATATCCTCTCAATCTCTCTATTTGAATTCAGAATTCTCTGCAACCGCAAGGGCCTCATCTACCTATCTCTTTAGTCATCCATTGTTAACAGCTGTTCAGATCTCTCATGTCTGAATGCTTTGCATTTGTTCTCTGTTAGGGTGTATCTATTTTCTGCTCTTGCCACCTTTGNCAAGTATGATTATTCCTCCATTCTGTCTGTGCTTAATACACCATTTCCACAGAAATGCCTCAAAACCTAATAACAGTCTCCTTTGTAATTCACTGCTTTTATTTCATTGAAGATGTATGTTCAAATTATGTACTAAAAACTAGTATTTTGTGTACCTACTCCTTCTACACATAAAACCACCATGCTCAGGAAGTAATGGACACCTATTGATTCCTGATAACTCCTCAGTCATTGATTGAAAGATGCATGCTGGGTGCTCAGAAGCAGTTGGGAGAGAATATGACAAGAGACTTTTAATTCCTCCATTTCCATGAATCAGGGTACATTCTTTAGGTTGGCAGACACAACTATATTGATGAGTTTCACATTATATTCCACTTCCTGAGCTCAGACCGTGGTGAGTCAGCACAGTGAGTCTGAGTTGTGCTTTAAAGAAGAGGAATGATACAATGCACAAAGGCATTTTTCATTCTTAGTATTTTATGTGGAAGTAGTTCTGGATAGATTCAGTTTAGAATATGACTGCCAAATAGCTGACTTCCTATCAATTCATAATGTTGTGGCCAACTGAGCCCATGTGCTGGTAATCTCCAGTGCATTTATGCTGAGACTTGGAAGATTTGCAAGTTTGCCTTAGAATGCTTCTAGACCCAGCTTGTTATAATTATTCTTTCTTCATAGTTTCTCAATGTTCACCATATACAAGTTACAACAGAAGGTAAGCTTTGGGCTATGGCTAGCATAGCATGGATTAGAGGAGACTATGATACTTTTATTTCTTGACAAGACTGACTTAACTGACATAGAATGAAGTGCCTAGGGCTCCCTCCTTATCTGTAACATCTTCTTATACAAGTAACCAAAGAACAAAAAGAAAAACCTATAAATAAATCATGGCCAAAGAAAGAAGTTATTATGTGTTTTAGAGTCACATTTTATGAATTAGCATGCATAACTTCAGTTGAATAAAATTTCAGAGATTTTTTTTTTATACAGTAATCATGACTAAATTTAGAATCTCAAGTAAACACAAAATTGCCAGGTCATAGATGAAATATGTGACTATTTTTGAAGATACCAATTTTTATTTATTTTATTTAGTCTTTGACAATACTGTGCATGTATGCAATGTGTCTTATCATATACAACCCTTCTTTCCTCTCCAAATCCCTAGGATTCCCCCAACATATCTCCCTCAAATTTGTGTCCTCTTTATTTGTTTTAAAATAATTGAGTCCAATTATTACTGGTCACATGTGCCTAAGCTTAGGCTATCTCCTGGGGCATGTGCAAGCCCCCCCAGTGGCAATGCCCCAAAGAAAGGTGAGTCTCTGTCCCCTAGCATCCATGAACTTCCCAAAATTCCTCAATTCTTTAAACTAGTGTTCCGAACTCTTTACTTGCAGGTTAGGTTAGACATAAGAAAAATGGATAATTATTCCTGGCAAACTCTGAGTAGATGAACTTCTTTTAATCTATTTACATTAACAGGATTGTATTGGGTTGAGTTGGAGAGAACGTATTTTAGGAAATTGATAATGGATAGAAAGACGTGACAATCTGCTAATTCATGGTTGTTGTATTTTGCAAAATGGGGGAATTTCTTGGTGTAATTAAATCCTATGGCTCACAGCAGTAATTAAAAAGAAAGCATAAATGACCTTCTTTGCTTTTCTCAGAAGTCATATTTGTTTGCTTGTGATTCCATACAAGTTACTGATGAATCTGCCAGNGTACCTATCTCAGGATAGCAAAATATTGTTGAGGGATACAAGCAGGTTTGTGTCTATGTATCCCATTGACTTTACATTGTGAAATGGGTATTAATACCGTAACTGATATCTTCAAAATCACTATTTATTTGTTTTTTGTTTGTTTGTTTATTTAATATCAAGACACAATCTTCCTCTGTAGCCAAGATGGCTCAAAACTATTGAGACAGGATCTCTCTCTGTAGCCAGGTTGGTTTTGGATACATAAGAATTTTCCTGCTTCATCCTCCCAACTGTTGAGATTGCAGTTGTGAACCTCTAAACCAAGCTATACTTCTTGATCCACAGACTCTGAATAATTTAAGTTGGCATGACATTAAAAACATTTTTATTTATATGCCTCACTTAGAATTTCAGAAGAGATTCCACATTTAGAATTTTTTATTTCTATTTATAAATTAAGATATCTGACAATCTTGATTAAGGAACACACTTGGGAACACTCAACTGAAGTTGAGTGGCTCCTCTCACCATTCTTACAGCTATCTCTGTGCATAGCCACAACCCCCCCCTTCCCCCTTGTCCTATACCAAACCCATTTTGTTTATCTATATACCTGCTTGCCTGCTAGAGACCTTTAATTTTCCTCAGCTATAGAACCAGAACAGAAAAGTAAGTTGCAAGTTATCATGTATATGTTATAGAAAGCTGTCCTAGCAGCTGTGTGAACTCCACCAGGTTAGAGAACATTATTTTGCGAGCAAAAGTGTCTGAAAATAGCTTTATGTACTTATTAAAATATCAGCATGTGTTTTGTGGAATCATGTTTTTGAAAGCATAAAATTATTTTATTACTAAAAGTAAATANGTGTGTTATAAAGTGAAGGCAAGCAACTATGTCATTACAGAGTTCCAAAAATAATTCAAGGCAACATTTCCATTTGCCCACAGGAAATAGACTTCATCTTAAAGCAGAGAACTCTGATTTGATGAAAATTCTGCTCAGCTCATAAAGTGATAAAAATCATTATACAGGAAACAGAAGAGTTGGAAGATACCAACATGTATTTACAAAGCAAGCGAGTGTTTATGATGCACTGCAGATGATCCCAGAATGTGCCATGCACACTACATTTTNCCTGCTTCACGGAGCTGAGATATTTCTGGCAGACTGTCTTTATATATTATTCTCTGAATAGAGAAATTGAACAGTGCAGGCTGAGTATGAAGGATGGTTGTTTACCACTCCCTCTTTTCAGAGGTATTTTTATCATCCCTCAGCAGCCAATATTTATACATCTAATCCCTTCTCCAAGATGTTAGATAGAGCTCTGAGCTGAAGTGAGGGCTGTTTCCCCCCTTTCCTAACAACCACCTCTGTTTGAAATGAGGTGTGTTTGCAGTGCCAAAATTAAATACTCAGTTTCGTCAAGTACTATAATCAGTGGTACCGAATGGGTAGGTGGGAAAATGCAGAAATCTCAGCTTTTTTCTCTTAACCATGTTATGAAAGATGTTGACAAACATTTGGAAAAAAGTGAGAGATGGCAGGAGCGGGTTAGGAACTGGTGGCTGCAGAAAGACACAGAAAACTGTCAGCATCTCTCTCCTCACATCTGTGCTTATGTATAGAAGGAAGCTGTGCATCTCTACTAGTTTGGGGGCTTTTTTGAAAAAAAAAACATTTCTGCACAAATCAAATAGAAGTTGAGATGAACATACCTGTTTTATTTTTTGAAGTGAATGAGGATAACAGCATCTTTGCACTTCTGGTGACTAAAATGATAGGATTGGCTCCAGGTTTCTATTCTCAATAAGAGCCTTCAGGTTCGTCTGCTACAGAACTCTCCACAGAGGTTATTTTTACCTGGCATGGCTGTGCTGTTACTGATGCTGCTGTTCTCAATGGCTGAAATAGCTTCTTCTGTGGGTGTCTCCGGCAGAATNAAAGCTGGGTCAAGGTGGAGAGGTGAAAAGAACCGTGAGTAGCAAGATTATTTTACTGTTGGTTCATTTCTTTCCTTCTTTCTTCTTTATGCTTAGGAATGCATATTGTCTGCCTAGCTTTTAGTCCATGTCATTTCAAGAGGTTGTTTCAGGATGTAAAAATAATTTTACACATTAAATATGCATGCAGAATAAATGGGCTCCACCTTCCAAGTGCTACACAGTGGCAATATTGTTCTGATTCATATTACAAGGAGTTTGGTTTGGCTTTTTTATTTTTCTTTTAACTCTTACAGTTTCCAACACTTGGGAATACTTTGACTGGTAGGTCCTGAGGACATGTATTACAACCACCACCCATATATATAAGTGCAAAGGTGTTATAAGTATTTGTGTGAATATCTAAACACTAGCTATGTAATAAAAACTCATATCTAATCACTTTGGTCTGAGGATAATAAGAAAGAAAACAGAAACTGCAAACATTATAAAAACTTTGATTTGCATGACTAAGCATTGATGCTTTATAATTGGAGGTTGGTAAACCTTTTACACTACAAGATCATTAACTTATGGATTCTTTCCTTGTTCATGGNCAAGCCCTACAATACATCACTATGAGGTTTGTTTCTGTGTTTATATATTATTTAAAGTACTATTTTACACTGTAGTTGTAAAACTATTTCTAGTGTTATATGGAAGAAATAGACTTAATGTGGACCTCTGCACTATTGAGTCCAAACAGCCGACACCTTTTCTACTTTTTATTATCTCATAGGGTATTATAGGCTGTTGTGTGAGCATGTGAATATGTATGTGGGTGTGCTTGTACACATATAAACAGATGCATTTCCCTGTGAACATCTGTTTGTATGAGCACTTTTCACAAAGTTTTGAAGTATATTCTCAAAGTCCCTATTTTTATATCTATCATTCAAAAAGAGAGAAGTAGAAATGGCTCCAAGAACTGGTGTGGNAAAAGGAACGCTGCTTTTGAATATAAATGTTCGAAAGATGTATGTCAGTCAGTAACCTTTTTTTTTGAATTATTCCAGATTCACAGTAACCTGGAAGCTAATTGTTGGTACTACAACTTTTGTTTTCATTGTGCTCATCCATGCTGTGTTCTGTCCGACTAACAAGACTTGAAAGTAGAAATCCATAGAGGACAGATCAATGGAAACTGTTATCAAGACAGGCTGGAACATTCTAGAACCTACTTACAGTATTTCCATCTAAAATTCTCAGTTCCCAATCCTCACTGGCTTGCTGTGTCTTTTTCTATTNCATTCTTTTTCTTTTGATTTCCTTTTCCCTCTGCATTAGAAAGACAGATATATAGGTCATACGTTTACATCACCCAGAAAGTATGAAAAGTTTCTCATTCTGATCAGTTGTTTTATGGATACAAATATGGCCTCAGTATATTCAGTGTGAAGGTATAAACTTATGCATTTTAGAAGAACAATAGGGTGCATTTGTCTCCAAATTTAAGGGTTCCTAAGAGTTANTCTATTTCCAAAATTTAAATTTAATCATGTCAGCTCATAGAACTGATAGTATTTCTTATTTATCCATATTGTTCATAATGGTNTCAAATCCTTCATGATGATTTTAGAAATCCATGATACCCAATGTAGACATGGCAACTTGTTCTTGACAATGGGCAAATTNATTGTATTTTTCACCTTTCTTCTTGGAGTTACCAAAGGCTAAGCAACTAGAAACTTAAGGGAAGAGAGATAAGTTTGGCTCCTGGTTTAGGATGGTACAATCATCATAGTGGAGAAGGCTTGAAAGTATCCATGGTAGTGGGATCATGAGGCAGCTGGTCACACTGGGACTGAAGACAGGAAGCAGAAAATACTGAATTTTGGAGTTCGGCTACTCCCCTCCTTTCTAGTATGTAACTCCAGCCTGTGGAGGATGGTACCCACATTCAAAAAGGATATACCCTCACCATCATGCACAAAGGTGATTCCCAGTCAATCAATTTGACAATGAAGATCTTCCATCGCTCTGATGCCCAAAGTTAGATGACTTGCTCAGGAATGTTCACCTGGTACAAAGGTTCAGGTGCAGCTCTGCTATGTCTGCTTAGATGAAGAAGTCACTGCTTTACCAATGCACAAATTTCCCTCAGTGAGAAATTGTTCCACAAGGACCCACATCNCAGNTTCACTATNGGCTTTGAGACCACATTTAAGATTCTCAAGTGAATCTGTTCTGGNATGTTCAAATGGAACNTNTNGAGGAATGCACTTCTAAAGTCATCTTTTTCATTAACAGACATAAATGTCTCTCAGGAGACAAGCATTTCAAAATACATTTCAAGCAATATATTTAGGGTNATATGGTGGGAAAGTACTAGGGTGGTGCTAGTGGGGAAATGAAGAGAAATGTAATCAAGCAGTTGTTCTTAATGTAGACATTTAATTTATGATGGTAAATGATTTAATTTCCATAGAAGTAAAATGTCCACAAAATGTAGTTGTAGTCTCTAAGACAAAGTAAATGACAGAATCTGTTACTGCTAAGTAACAAAGTGAACTACCAGGAAACAGCAACTGAGCAATCAAACATGCCGCTGAACAAAAGAGACCAGGCAAGGAAAGTTGAGGAATTCATGAAGATTTCACCAAGTGGGAGAATTCCTATAGATACAAATCAGTAGATCCTTATCACAAATTATAATGTAAAACATATACTCAACAATAGATATTTAGTGAAGGGAACTTATGATATATATTTAGATAGAAGTTCAACAATAGCAAACTGGGAATTTGATAGTATATTAAAAATANGAGTGATGAATATCAATATAAATATTAACCATAATGACTAATTTTCAGAGAATGTCAATCATGGCTGTCAGTATAAATCTGTTTGTCTTAAGAAATAGTTATATTTTCTTGCCTCTAAGAGAGACTCNATGCCTATAGCCATACCACTCTGATTGATATATATAGCCACACACTAGATCTCATCTGTCAGAGACTTTTAATTTTTTCAATCATATTTTATTTAAGATNTTTGAAATATTTAAATACTTAGACAATTATTATAGCCATTTCTACAGCTTAAAACTGATAGTATTTTTGTTTTTTTCTGAGTATAATACCCATTGTAAACATTCATATATTCTTTAAGTAGCTGGAGCTAAGAACAANATAAATTAGCATATAGTTTATCTTTAATATGTAACTTTACTGAATATGATTTTAATTTAAATCTAATGTTACTATACAGTGATATTTCAAAGAATATTCATTATACCAAAACAATTCAATTGTAGAATATAGAAACACATATAACTATAATTGATTTTGCAGAGCTTGATTTTCAAACAGAAGCAAGGCTTCAAAAATAGTGGCATGAAATCTGGACTGGTTTTGCATGTGAGTTGGAAGCCAGTTTGGGCTACAGAAGAAAATTCTGTNTCAAAAACCCATTCTTGATGTAGCCTGGCTCTTGTGCAGGTAACCATCACTACAGCGAGTTTATGAGAGCATGTTTAGAAGACAATTTATCATAGCAGCCTTCCCCAACCTCTGACTCTGTTGCCTTGCCTGCAATGGTCCCTGAGCCTGGGAAGCTTGGGGAGGGGGTATCTCATTTAGAATTGTACACTTCACAGTCACTTATGCCCTGCAGCTATACCAGCTGTGACTCTCAGCATTAACCAGGTCAACTATCAAAAGAAGATTCATTGGTGAGGACTGAGAGTTACATGAATTTATGAAATATATATATATATATATATATATATTTAGAAAGCAGTTTGGTGCGATGTTCACTTAGCAAAGTGCTAGTGGTAGGTATTCTTTTAGGGCCTATCACAACCCAAGCTATATAACTGAAAGTGATAGTGTTTCTTCAGCTTTCACAAAGCTCTCAGTTCAAATCTAGAGCTCCTGAACTCAACACAGGTACACATATGATAAGGGAGCACACCACATGGGAGGTGAAAGCAAATTATTGGGAGATCAGGGTCATCCATGGCTACAGCACAGGTTTAAAGCCAGCCTGAGCTACATGAGAAACCACCTGAAATAAATAAATAAATAAATAAATAAATAAATAAATAAATAAATAAATAAATAAAAAACAACAACAACCAAAAAAACCCAAAAAAAACCAGAAAGAACTAAAGAAGAGAAAGACAGTAAATTGTTTAAAATGTTTAAAATGTAACAAATGGTAAAAAGGCAGAATTCTGTGCATTATAATTTTAAACATTAAGAACTCATAAAGGACTTCACAGTTTAGAAACAGATGCATCAAATTTTCTCAATCCACTGCTTACACTTGTAGCACATACTAGGACCTAGTTTTATACCATATATTTAATCCTCTGTTTAGTTCACCACCAGTAAACTCAAAGGCATGGAGTCTTATACACCTTTTGTTTTTCCTTTATGATCTTTAATAAAGACCAAGGAAAAAGCATTCATTCAGTGAATATTTATTGATTGAATAATGTATAAATCAAAATATAGTTAAATTTAGAGTTTTATTAAACATTGAGATTATATATAATATATATTTAAAACTTTAAGCACCTTTAAGCCTTATCATTAAAAATAAACATATTAATTTTTACTTAAAATCCTCTAGAAACATAATAAAAGAACTGAACAAAAATATGATATATTTATATGCATATATTTAAACCTTTAGATTAAGATAGTACTTTATTTTGAAGGTGTGTAGTTCATAGAAACCCCACAACACTATGACAAGCAATACAAAATACTCCAGAGAAAAAACACTATATATAGATGAGCAGTGAATTTGTAATACATTAAAATGTTTCATTTCTATTTATACAATGTGACTACCTTAACTTAACTTAAAAATGAATAATAATTCCCAAAGGCAAAAATTATAATAAAAACCTAATGACTTGATTATAAAATATTTAATTGAGAAACTATTGATTCTTTTATCTAAGTAAAAANTATACAAACAAAAAGACACAGGCATTTTATCTACTAGGGAAATGACTTATCCTTAAATAAATAAAAATATGAGCAAAGAAGGACACCTGAGGAAAGTTGCCACCAAAATGAAACAAAGTACACCGAAACAGCACAGATTTTGGTATAAGTGAGTGTTTAGATTTTAGGTTCCAACCAAGTACACACACAGAGAGAGGGCGGGGAGGGAGGGAAGGAGGGAGTGAGNGAGAGAAAGAGAGAGAACTTAAAGTTAAAAAGAAAGCAATAGAGATACAGGAAAGTAATAGGAGGGCTTGGTGGAAAANGAGAATCTTGGAGTGAAAGCNGGATAGTATAATTGGAGGTTGAAGATGATCCAAGTCTATTATATATATGTATGAAATAANAAAGCCAATTTGGTACAGTTAACAGATTCTAATAGAAANATNGAAATATTTTAAGCAAGCTGGTGATGANGGCACATTCCTTTAATCTCAGTACTCAGAAGGCAGAGGGAGGCGGATTTCTGTAAGTTTAAGGTCAGCCTGGTCTACAGAGTGAATCCCAGGCTAGCCAGGTCTACACAGAAAACCCTGTATCAAAAACCAAATGTATGTGTGCCTACGTGTGTATTAAACAAATAAAAATTGGGGAGCTAAAGAGATGGTTCAGTAGGTTAGACCACTTTTTAATGCAAGATTAAGATCTGCATTTGAATCCCCAGTGTCTACATGCAAAGGGACCCCAGCANTGCCTTTGCAGAGGCAGACAGTTCATGGGAGCTTGTGGTCAGCCAGCCAAACCTGAATGGCAAGCTTCAGGTAGAGTGAGAGACACTGTCTCAAAGCAGTAAGGCAGACAGTAACAAAGGATGATTTTCTCTAGCTTCTGCATACTTGTGAAGTTCACATGAATGTGCCAGACAATACAACATATATACATATAAGCATATATATACTAAAACCCACACCCATACTACCTTTCTCTCTCTCTTTCTCTCTGTCACACACACACACACACACACACACACACACACACACAAAATTGTATCTTTGGCCTTAACATAGCAAATCTTCTATACCCTTAGAAAAACTAATACTCTATGGTACTTATAATACATTTCTTCCTTTAATAATTTGTTTTAGACATCTTACCTCAAGTTCTCAAATGAACACTCTATGGTTATCTTTAGTCATCTGCTCCTATTATTCTGTGAGACATAAAATAAAGCCGTAGAGAATTGCTTTGAATATTACACAAACTCAGAGAGGGTCTTTCAGAAATGTTCTGACATCCTCTACAATAAAGCTTTCAAGGCTTTAGAAAATTTATGTAGCATTAATTACCTTTTCTCTAATTTGTTTCACCATGACCTCTT
>LZPO01088497.1:0-11365 GCA_001675575.1 Neotoma lepida | reverse complement strand
GTTATTCAAAGGTATTTAATATTACTTGGGGCTACTCTGAAGGATGTTGTTTCCCTGATTTCTTTTTAGTCCATTTGTCATTTGTATATAGAACGGATACTGATTTCTTTAGAGTTAATATTGTATCCAGCCACTTTGCTCAAAATGTGTATTAGCTGTGAGAATTCTTTGTTGGAATTTTTAAGGTAACATATATTCTATCATATCATCTGTAAATAGCAATGNTTTGATTTCTTCATTTCCAATTTGTATCCCCTTGTTTTACTGCTCTAGCTAAAACTTTAAGTTCTATATTGAGTAAACAGGGANAGAGTGGACAACCTTGTCTTGTTTCTGATTTTAGTCAAATTGCTTTATATTTCTCTCTACTTAATTTGATGTTGGCTATAGGCTTGGAATACATTCTCTTTATAATGTTTAGGTATGCCCTTCATATCCCTAATCTCTCTAGAACTTTTATCCTGAAAGTGTTTCAGCATATCATGTGGTTTTTCCTCACAGTTTATAAATATGGTGGATTATAATTACTGATTTTTTTATGTTGAACCATCCATGCATCTCTGGGATGAAGCTTAGTTGATTATAGTGGATGATGTTTTTATGTGTTATGAGATTCAGTTTGCAAATGTTTTGTTAAAAATGTCTTTGTATCTATGTTCATAAGGCAAGTGGGTCTGTAGTTCATTCTTTGTTGAGTCTTTATGTGATTTTGGTGTCAGGGTAAATTTTGAATGATAAAATGGATTTGGCAGTGTTCTTTCTGTTTCCATTTTGTAGAATAATTTGAGAAGTATTGGTGTTTATTCTTCTTTGAAACTCTGGTAGAATTCTGAGCTAAAACCATCTGGCCCTTGGAGGTTTTTTGGTGGGGAGATTTTTAATGGCTACTATTTCACTAAGGGTTATAGGTCAATATAAATTGTTTATCTGATATTGATATCAATTTGGTAAGTGATACCTATCAAAAAAATTATCCACTTCTTTCAGATTTTTCAATTTTCTGAAGTACGTGTTTTTAAAGTATATTCTTTTGATTCTCTGGATTTTCTGTGTCTGTTGTTATATCCCCTTTTCATTTCTGATTTCCTTAATTTGGATATTATCTCCCATCCTTTTAGTTATTTTGGATAAGGATTTGTCTATCTTGTTGATTTTCTCAACTCTTTGTTTCATTAATATTTTTACATTGTTCTCCTTGTTTCTATTTTATTGATCTCAGCACTCAGTTTGATTATGTTGTCCTCTACTCCTTTTGAGTGTACTTGTTTTTGTCCTGGAGTTTTTGGGTTTGCTGTTAAGTTGCTAGTATAAGATCTCTCTAATTTTTCTATGTAGGCACTTAGTGCTATGAACTTTCCTCTTAGCACAGCTTTCACTGTATCCCATAAGTTTGAGTATGATATGTATTNATTTTCATTGAATTTTACATCATCTTTAAATTATTTCTTTATTTACGTCTTGACTCAATAGAGAGTTATTCTGTTTCCAGGAGTTTGTAGGCTTTCTGTCATTTTTCATGTTGTTGAAATCAAGCTTTAATCAATGGGGATCTGATATGATACAGGGGGTTAGTTAAATTGTCTTGTATCTGTTGAGAAGTACTTTGTGACCAAGTATGTGATCAGTTTTGGAGAAAGTTCTGTGAGGCACTGAGGAAAAGATATATTCTTTCATGTTTTGGATAGAATGTTCTGTAGATATCTCAGGTTCATTTGGTTAATAATGACTACAAGCTCCAGCATTTCTCTGTTTCGGTTTTTGTCTGGATGACATTACTGTTGGTGAGAGTGGGGTATTGAAGTTTCCTATTAGTGTGTGAGTATCAATATGTGATTTAAGGTCTTTACNAAAATGGATGCCTTTGAGTTTGGGGCATAGATGTTAAGAACTGAAAAACCATCTTGGTGGATTTTTCCTTTGATGAGTATGAAGTGTCCTTCCCTATCTCTTTTGATTAATATTGGTTTGAATTCTATTTTGTTAGATATTAGAATGGTTACCCCAGCTTGCTTCTTTGTCNATTTAGTTGGCATATCTTTGTCCAACCCTTTACCCTGAGGTAATGTCCACCCTTGATGTTGAGGTGCTTTTCTTGGATGCAACAGGAGGATGGATCCTCTTTTCTTATCCATTCTCTTAAGCTGTGTCCTTTTATTAGGGAATTGAGGCCATTGACACGAAAGACATCAATGACCAATGATTCCTGTTATTTTGTTGNTATTGGAGGTAGTGGTGGTGGTGTGTATGTATTTCCTACTTTTGGTTTTGCTGGTGTAAGCTCGCTTATTTCCTCTGTTTTCATGGGTGTAGTTCACTTCCTTGGGTTGGTGTTTTCCTTCTAGCACCTTTAGTAGGGCTAGATTTGTAGATATATTTTGTATAAATTTGACTTTATTATGAAATATTTCATTTTCTCCATTCATTGTGATTGAAGATTTGCTGGGTATAATCTGGGCTTTCATCTGTGGTCTCTGAGTCTGAAGTGCATCTGTTTGGGTCCTTCTGGCTTTTAGAGTCTCCATTGAGAAGTCAACTATAATTTAATAGGTCTATCTTCATATATTACTTGGTCATTTTCCTTTGNAGCTTTTAATATTCTTTTTTTTGTTCTGTATGTTTAGTGTTTTGATTATTATGTGGTAAAGAAGCTTCTTTCTCTGGCCCAATCCATTTGGTGTTCTGTGTGCTTTTTGTACCTTTCTAGTCATCTGCTTCTTTAGGTTAGGAAAATTTTCTTCTATGAATTTTTGGAAAATGTTTTCTGAGCCTTTAAGTTGAGCCTTCTTCTTCCTCTATTCATGTTATTCTTAGGTTTGGTATTTTCATAGTGTCCCAGATTTCCTGGATTTTGTGTCAGGAATTTTTTAGCTTTAACATTTTGTTTGACTGATGTATCCATTTCTTCTATCTTATCTTCAATGCCTGAGATTCTTTATTCCATCTNCTGTATTCTGTTAGTGAAGCTTGCCTCTGTAGTTCTGCTTACATTCCTAAATTTTTCCTTTCCAGAATTCTCCCAGTTTGTGTTTTCTTTATTCCTTCTATTTCTATTTTCAGGTCTTGAACAGTTTTATTTGTTTCCATCAACTGTTTGTTTTTTTCTTGGCTTTCTTTAAGGGGTTTATTATTTTTCTCCAATTGTTTNTTTCTGTTTTCCCTAATTTCTTTGGGTGGGGAAGTTCATTTCCTCCAATTGTTTCTTTATGGTTTCCTGTATTTCTTTAAGGAAATTATTCAGTTCCTCTTTAGGGACCTCTATCATCTTAATATAGTCGCTTTTAACATCTTTTTCTTGTGCTTCAGGTGTGTTGGAATATTCAGGGCCTGCTGTGGTAGGATAGCTGGGCTTGGGTGGAGACCTACTGCTCTGGCTATTATTGATTTTGCTTTTACACTGGCATGTAGTTATCTGGGTTTGACATGATTATAAGTCTAGGTTCTGGCTTTGTCTTTGTTGGGTGAGTGTTTTCTTCCTTGGTTTCTATTTCCTCTCTGAATTTTCAGAGTATGTTGCCTGTGTGTTGACTCTTTTACTACCCTGCTTGGCTAGTATATTCATGTGTAGTACTTGTTCATATTGGAGGCTGAGGGAATGGCAGGCCAGGAGGTATGGTCTGTAGGATCTACAGAGGAATGGAGAAGGGAGAAAGAAAGACTGCAGCTGGTGTTCTGTTGGTGTAAGGCATGACCCTGACATTAGGTCTGGGGGAACACAGAGAGTGGAAAAGTTCCAAAGGCAGCCTGAGTGGTCTTCTAGCAGACATCACCCATGGTTAAACAGGGAGTACCTATCCAAGTTGGGGGCAGGGACATAGCAATGAAGAAGCCCAGAGAAGTGAAGGAGTATATATAGTCTGTGGGATCCAGACAAAGCAGGGGCATGGGAGAGAGGAGGCTGCTACTAAAGTCAGTTCTAGAGGCTGCACTGAGAATTGGATCTGGGAGAACAGAGAGAGTGGGAAAGGTCCACAGGAAGCCTACCTGGTCTTCTCAATGTGTATATATTAAAGTACAAAATGTGATTACTATTGCATTGATTTAAATATAGAATACTAACATGTTTATTGATGTGTTAGACATAAGTACATATTATGTACATATGTACATAAGTACACATAAGTATAACACATAAGTACAAATTAAGCAACTTTAATTTTTTTTCCAAATAATCTTGTGTGTGTGTGTGTGTGTGTGTGTGTGTGTGTGTGTGTGTGTGTGTGTGTGTGTGTGTGTGTGTGTGTGTATGTGTGTGTGTTGGTATTAACATAGCCACCTGTTTGTTGGTACTGATGGAGAACAGAAAATAGTCCCTGATCTCCTAGAGCTGGAGTTAAATGTGGCCATGATCTGTCCAACTTGAGTTCCGACAGTCTAATTTGGGCCCTCTAGAAAAGCAGTAGATTCTTTTAACTGCTGTACTCTCTTTCTATTTCTTAACTTAGAATTTTATGGGAAAGAGGTCTGACTATGTAAGACTGTATTCTCTACTCCAGTTGTCATTAAACAGGGATCTGGATATACTGGGTGGAAGCTATGGAGACATATATACATCTCAGCTCACTTTTGTTGCTAGCAGAATTTAGTAGCTCATGATTATAGTGTTGAGCCTGTTTCTATGTTGATCATCAGAGGATGAGATGAGGACTTTTCTCAGGCCCTGGAAGGCTTTTGGTCATCAAGTCAATGATGAAGTAAACCTTTCTGGTGTTTTGAATATCTGACTTGCCCCATCTCTGAGATCTAGATTATGATCTAAGGAATATGCCTAGGAAAGATACTCTACCTTCAGATCAACTGATTTTCTGCCATAGGTATGTATTTTAAAATCTCACAGCCATGTCTAATTTAACATTAGATGAAATGGTTGGTGGAAGTTTCTGCCAACAGCAGAAATACTAAGAGCACTCTTGGAAATGTATTTAAAAGTCAGGCAAATCCCCATAGATGATGGCCTTCTTTTTATAAAGGTTAAATAATTCATGTAAATTTATACATACATGCATATTTTCCATAAAGAAAGGCAGAAGGGTCAGACTTGGTGGCATACGTCTATAATTCCAGCACTTGGTAGGCTGAAACAGGAGGACCACAAGTTGGAGAGAAGTCTGAGGTACATGAAGAGACCTACAATTTATTAGTGGATTAACTCAAAGCTATATAAATGCTGTTAGCAGAGAGTATACACTGTTTTACAAATAAATACAATATATTTATTTGTATGTCTATGTATATACATATATGTGTGCATATGTATGTATCAGCATATACATATATGCTTATGTATATACATGCTAAACTTCTCTAATCTGAAAATTAAAAATAAAAAATGCTCCCAAATAAAAAAAACAACCAAACTCCTTACTTTGTAAAATAATTAATAAAGTTTAACCAAATTGCCTAACAGATAAATAAAAATTTCTGAGTGCCAACACAAGACCACAAGTTTAAATTCCACATCTGATCTCATGTGAAGGGCCACCTTTAAACATAAGCAAAGCAAAATATCCTACAAAATTATCTGCAGTCTATGCATTTAAAGTAAATGATGCTTCNATTTCATGTTCAGACTTTAGTCTTCTCTGCCAAGATACTTCATTATGTATACATATATGCTTCAAAATCCAAATACTCAAAAACCTGAGATAAATCCAATTCAAAGTACTTTGTGGGATATGTATTCCATCTATACTCACATATGTGTGATCTTTTCCTAATGACCCACCTATTCATCAGTTTGGGAACTTTTGTGACATAGGAATTATTAGTGAAGAAAAACACAAGTTTTTTGGAAACCCATCTAGCAGTTTGCACTTCTAGAAATAAGAAAAAGTCTGTAATGATATTTGCTTCTTAAAATGTTTTACCAGGATTTGCTTTTAAGAGACAGACCATATTGGCAGCAGTACAGAAAGATTATATTGAGGCACACAAATACACTTAAAAATTTTCCAGTTACTTTATGCAGTTAAAACCCCATTTTAATGCATGCTCAATTGAAAATTAAAAGTTCAAATATTGATTTGCATAGGAAATTAGCAATTAAGTACCCATAAAATTAACTTGCACCTGCCAATTGATGTACCAATTAAGTTTGCAGATACCTTAAAGGAAACTTATTGAAAGGAAAGTTTCTCACATTATTTTGCAAAAAAAAACTGTTGTAGAAATTTAATGTACACCATCCTTTGGAAAGACAAATTAGATCCATGAGAAAGAACTTTGGAGACATCAACTACAAGAAACATATTAAAGCAAGGACTCAGTCACTGTGTTCTGAAAGTCTTCACCAGGTTAATATGGAGGTGAGATTTATGAGCATCTTGTTCACAGTAAAATTAACACAGATTTGTGTTTAGAAAGCTGGAGACCTCAATTGCTGGCTTTGGTCAAAGTTTGTCAATAGCCTTGTCACTGTATCTGGTAGAAGTATGTCTTNCAAAAAGATATGCTAAAGTCTTAGCCCTTGGCACCCATGAATGTGACTTTATTTGATAATTCGCTCTTTGTTGATATAACCAAATGAGGACATACTCACTATGGTGATCCTTAACAATGAGTGAGAGCTTCAGACTCACCAACACACAAAAAGGGAAAGACAATTCTATGCAGACATAGATAGTACTTCTTTTTTCCTTTGTATTGATTTTATTCCTATTTATTTTGCATGGGGTGCCTATTTGAATGTGTGTGTACATGAGTGTATGCAGGTCCNCATATGTACACTGGCATATAGAGATCCACNCACATTTAACAGTTGTGTCTTTCTTGATCACTCTCTACCCTATATATTGAGACAGGGTCCCTGGCTGCCATGAGCTTACCTNTTCAGCTAGACTGGCAAGGNGGCTTGCTCTAGAGATTCCCTGTCTCTGTCTCCCNAAAACTGAAGTTACAGGTGGTCGCCGTGTTTGCCTTCCATTTATGTGGGTTCCATGTATATGAACTGAGGTCCTCACAACCACTTTTGTTGCTGAGACATTTCCCCTGCCAGAGTCCAAAGTTCCTATAGTGAAAATACAATCCAAGTGTGCTCGCTAGTCTTATGCCAAGTAGACACAGCTACATTTATCTGAAAGGAGGGAACCTCATTTAAGTAAATGACTCCATAAGATCCATATGTAAGAATTTTTTCTTAATTAGTGATTGATGGAGGAGGGCCCAGCCCATTGTGGTTGGGGACACCATTGGACTAGTGACCCTGGATTCTATGAGAAAACATGCTAAACAAGCCATGGGAAGCAAGCCAGTAAGCAACACCCCTCCATGGCCTCTGCATCAGGTCCTGCTTCCAGAATCCTGCCCTGTTTGAGTTTCTGTTCTGAATTCTTCAATGATGAGCAGTGCTGCAAAAGTGTAAGCTTAATAACCCCTTCCCTCCCCAACTTACTTTTTTGTCACGGTGTTTCATCCCAGCAATAGAAACCCTAACAAAGAAAGCAAGGAATAGCAGAAGCTGTTAGCAGGGACCAAAGGCTGGGAAGAGGCTATGAAGAACACTTGTCTTCCATCTTCAGAGAGGTCATGGAGCAAGGTACTGGCACCTTACTTTATCCTTCATGCCTCCAGATGAGAACATGTGTTCATGTTCTTTGAAGACAAAGAAAGGTCTGTAATGATTTGTTATAATAATCCTTAGAAACACGTAACTGCCAAGCCATTCTGTCTCCTCTAGATATCTCAGTTAGATGTATAAAGTAGTTTGGAATACACTTCCAGCTTCATTCAACAGTGGCCCCATTTCCCTAAAACATACATTAACTACGTGTTCAATGTGTTTCATTTATATAAGCATGGGCCACAAGTGAGTGTGTTAGTAATAGACAGAAGATGGGGATATCACACAGGAACTTAAGTCATAGTGGTTGTACCTGATGGGAGAAGTCATTTGTTTAATATTTTTATTAAATTCAACATGCTTTCAGATTTTATTTTATGAAGTTACTGATGCCCAATCTCCGTGTGTGTGTGTGTGTGTGTGTGAACATTTCAAAAGTCTAAATTTCTGGCTTTTATGTGAAAGTTTCTAGAGTTCATACAACCAGGTCTTGATATTAAGGCTATCGGAATAGCATTCTTTGTTTACATGCATTTGCTGTAATAGCTGATAAATTTTAGCCCTCCTATATTTTAGCAACATACACACATATACACACTTTCAATATATTTGTGAGGGGAAATTTGTGCATGTTCATTTATGTGTAAGTAAATGCATGTATGTTCAAGCTCATGTGTGTGTGCATTTGCNTGTGTGTGTTTGTGTGTGTGTGCGCGCATGCACACACATGCACATGAGTGTGTACATGTGGAGGCCAGCTTTCAACCTCAGGTGCTGTTCCTCAGAATCCATACACTTTGTTTTGAACCCAGAGCTCATTGACTAGGCTCAGTTGGCTGATCAGTAAGCCCCAAGCTTCCTCCTGTCTCTGCTTCCCCAATGCTAGTATTGCAAGAATACTTTGCCATACCTGGCCTTCCTTTTCAATTGGTTTCTGAGGATCAAAGCCAGATCCACTTGCATATGCAGCAAGCACTTTGTTTGCCTGAGCGATCTCTTAAATTCATCTTTAACTTACTTTTTTAAGATTGCCACCACTGACTTCTATACTTGCCAGTGTCCACAGGATAAAGGGCTGTGAGCAGCAGTATGTCTCCTCTGATCTCTACTACCTAGAAATAGGTGGGAGTCTGCTATAAAACCTCTTCCATTTTTATTCTGGATGCAGAGATTTATCAGTCATATGCATGGAATGATGTCATCAGAAGCCCATGGAAGCCAGAGTCTCAGAGGAGCTAAACAGAAATAAATCTCAATCAAATCACATAGAGCTTGCAAAAATGAGCAATAATTTTTTTCTGTTAGATCTTCTCAGGTCAATTTCATGAGAATCAGATGCTATAATAAGAATTAATTTATAAGCAGTTTTTTGATCATTTCCTTGAAAAAGAAAGAAGAAAAGATAATGTAAGAGAAGAAGCTGAGTCAGATGTAGTTAGGTGATATCCAGTTCCAGCGTGAGGTCATTAATACCCGGAAAGTGTTGTACCACTAGAGTTTGTCAAGCCTATTGAGAAGGTGCACTTGGGAGTACCAGCAGCCAACACTCACAACAGTTGGTGTTAGTGCTTCATCAGTAAAGGGCATCCAGGCTAGAGCCAAAAAGAACTAATTACACCAAGAGATAAGTTTAATTTTCCACCACACTTTACCTGGGACATCCTTCATGACCATGACAGTTCCTAGTTGTTCTCTGGACATTAATTGAACACCTTTGCTGTGTGTTCTTACTTAATATATCACATGGGTCTGTACCAAATGTCAATGTAAGGTTACTATTTCTGGGCCATTTTTGAATTTTTACTTATAGTTACTATTTTGTTTCTTCTTTTGCCAAAATTATGTTGTTTTAGTGACATTATATTTTAAGTGAAANTATTATGTTGTGAGATATAAAATTGTTGCTATTTTTCAAAATTCTATCTCTATTAGTATGAGGTTTAAACTATATATCAACTATATACTCAGATTGCAAATTTTATATTTTATATTTATATATATATATTATTTATATATATAATATTATATTAAAACAACCTCATTATTTTGTAATGAATTTTTGAATTAATATGTGCAGCAATCATATGCCTGTAATGCTGAGAATCTCCCTCCAGAAACATCATGATCTATTTATGTCTTTATTGTGACTAAAGTGGATTTGGTGCATGTTGCTTCATTTATTTTCATGGGGAGTTTCAATTGTCACTAAATTTGTCTTATTTCTAGTTCACATTATTATTTCATCTGAGACTCTTTGTCTTGGCATGTTTTAATTGATTATTGATAAGTAATAATAAATCTCAAACGTGTACACATCTTACTTCCAGAAACTTCCAGAATCTCATAAGGCATTTCCCTTGTATGAACTATTTGAAAAGTTGAAGGAATATTAGAGACCACCTAGGATGTACAGAGATTATGACAACTGTTTAAGCAAGAGAAATGCACAGTGAAAATTTAACGGCCATTGCAGACATACATATACATTCTTACATAGCTTCAGTGTTTATCAGAAGAAGGAGATGAGAATTCTCTTGTTGATGTCAACACAATTTAACTTAACTGAAATTTAACTTAAAAACAGTCACATTTAACATTTATTGTGTGTGAGAGAAAATGTGGAGGTCAGTTTTCGGGATTCAACTCAGGTAATCTTGTTTGGCAGCCACTATCTTTTCTCACTGAGACTTTTTCCTGCTCCTTAATTTTTGATATTTGAGAAATTATTGTGTGTAGTTTTCCCAATAAAATACCACTAGAATGAGTATGTGGACATTTTTCTTGTATACCTGAGAATAATATCAGAAGTCTTGGAAATACTTTAGTCTGGATGCAGAGCTGACGCCAGTGTTGGGTAGCCATTAATGCCTCTTCAGATTTTTATAATTTGCAAAGCTCAAGCATAACATTTCCTTGAAGCAGTTTTTCTATATCACGAGGAAAGTCTATTCTTGTAGCCTTTTTCAAATGTCTAGACAATGTTTTTGAATGTGTTATCACCTTTTTTGTAACTTTTTGTTCCACTATGATATGATTTCATGAGATGAGTCAGCATGATTTCACATCTNTCATATCATCACACAGATTATTTCAAATAATTAATAAATGCATGAATGGATGTTGTTATTTGGACTTGATGTGTATGAGGCAATGACCTGTGTTCTCATTTCATTTTAACACAGCGATATGAAAAGAACTAGAAGGGGCCTTATGTAAAACAGATAACTGCCATTTTCTTGACTTGAGACTTAAATATAAGAGGGAAAATAAATGACATTGTACCATGATTTCTTAAACAGCCAAACATCTTTTGGTCTAGAGGAAGAAAATATTAACTCAAAGTAAAAATTCCTGGTGAATTTTCAGAGGCAGTAATGCATACCAAAACTGCTTAAAAAGTTATATTGGATATTAATCCTCAAGCATTTGTATTTATTGTTTGAGAGTTTCATCATGTATACAATGTGTTTTGATCACATCTAACTTCCACTATTCATCTGCATCTTCTCCCAAAAGCACCACTTCTCCTACTCGACTTCATGTACTTGTTTTAATCCACTGAGTCAATTGGGTGCAGTAAGCTAACTCCCCCTAGTACAGGACAGACTAGAATAGTTTCAAAATCCCTGTATTTGTCTTCCCAAATGTGACACACCTGCAAGTGTTCTCTGCCCACTGTGGGATGCTCAGTGCTTTCTCCATAATGTTACATTATTATGGCAGGCCTTCCACATGGCTGTTCCTCTGTGTCTCACTTTGTGTTATAATGGCTAATTTAGAGGTTGTGTGGTTCCCCAAACAATATGGGAT
>LZPO01088495.1:0-13167 GCA_001675575.1 Neotoma lepida | reverse complement strand
GCTTTATCTGCATTCTACAATTCTATTGTCTGTCTTCTTCTGCATTTTAGGGTACTGTAACTTGTCTTCACTTAGCCGAATTTCCTCTGAGATCCAGTAAACATATGTTAGTGAAGAATGGAAGGTCTGCCTGATAGGTTTACTCATACCATGACATTTATCTCAGTGTTAATATGCCTCAGTCAGAATACCTGTCCCTGGAAGCTAGGAAATCGTCCTAAGAATCAGACCTGAGGGCAAATACCCTATAGATGAATGATATCCTTACCAAATCATTATTTTCTGTCATGGACATCAAAACTCTCACCATTCTACTGACAATCCTCTAGGCAACCCCCCCCCAAAAAAAAACATTTAAAATTGACTAGCAATAATTAATTAATAAAAATCCTAAGTAAATTCATCAAATTAAAGGTTGATAACTCATTGCTTTAATGCTTAGCATCCTGGGGACTCATAACATCGAATTCAGTGCGAGTCAGACTTCTCGTGAGTCACCAAACTGAGGGAGCCTTCTCCACTGTCCTTCTGAACCATACAGGGGGCTTTTGCTAGATGCATCTGCATACATTTAGAGTCTGAGTGTTTCCAGAATGAACTCATCTGTATCTTTCTCTTCTTATCTCAGTTCTTTTCTGACAGAGGATGACCGGTGTGAAAGAACAAAGGTACCATGGCTAAGACAGTGTGCCCCCACCAAACTGTCAGAGATGGTTGAACCTTGTACCCCCAAAGGGTGGTGGATAAAAGACAATTATCCTTTGTCACCAATCACTGAAAATGAGTTGGCTCAAAGACTAAGCTAATTTGTAGCTATTTTTGGTCCTAAGAATCCATTTCTAATTCCAATGTGTATTTTATTTTATCATTTTATAATCTTTCTTTTGATAGTATTTCCCTGTAGTTTCTCCAAGAGTAGAGGATTTTCTGGGAAAATCTTAAATTTTTTTTGAATATTTTCCTAACTGTTGCCTTCACTGTCACCAATCCTCACTATGGTGTCATACCAGACATTTCTGTTATAAGGTACATCTAGCATATATTTATTACAGATGATTCTAGAACTGAAATATGGCTTACATAAGTTAGAAGTATCCAAAAGTAGCTAGCAATAAAAATTTAAAACTGTACCAGTATAAATTGAGTTCAAGATTTCTCTGCAGGGAGTGTACAATTATGATTGGCTCTGCAGGGTTGGATCGAAATGATTTTTGAATCAAAAATCTATCTCTTAATAGATTAGGCTCATTATGTGCATGAGTCACTTATAAATTCAGGAAAAGTCTCAAAATTGCTAGTTCAGTTGAAAACTTAGAAGATTGAATTCAAAGTCACCAACTTAGTATTTCTATATCGTCAAAGAAGTTCACCCTTCCTTCCAAAATCACATGTAGCATTCATCATTGAACTGAATTTTGAGGTAGAGCTTTTGGGAAGTGTATTAGCAACTATTTTTTCTGTTGATAGTGTAAGAATGCCATGACCAAGACAACTTATAAAAGGAAGATTGCATTTGGGCTTATAGTTCTAGAGGAACAAGAGTCCATCTTGGCAGGGTGGCAGGGAATCAAGCAATAGATGTTGATCAGGAAGCTAAGAAATACTATCTCCAACCACCAGCAGGAGGCAGACCCAGAAGTGGAAGCAAAGGGAAGCTTTGAACTCTCAAAATCCACCCCCAAGTGCGTGTAACCTAATTCTTCTTGCAGGCTTCGACTTCCCCCATATCTTTCCAAACAGAGCTACCAATGGGTCACTAAGAACTCAAATGCTTGAGCTTGTCAGGGACATTTATCACTTAAACCACCACAGTAGGTGATTAGGCCATGAGGTGAGGCTTCTCAAGTGACATAATTTCCCTTACAAAAAAGATTTCAGAGAATTCTCTGATGGCCTCCTACCATGAATATTGTGAGAAGATATCCTTTAGGAACCTGGAAACAGCCTCTCCTTAGGCAGAAGATCCATTCAGGCCTCAGTTTTGACTTCTGAATTCCCGGACTGAGAAATAAATCTGTATGTGTTCCTAAGTTGCACAATTTATGTTATTTTCTTATTTCAGCCAAATAAACAAGGAAACAAGGTTCTAAGGTTCTTCTTTTCTCCAAGAAAAAACATTGTAAGGTATTTTTTGTGTGTGGGGGGTGAAAATAGGACTAAGAAAGCATTATATTTTATATTGAAGTATTTGTTTAATATCCATGGTAGAATATTTTTTAAAAAGAACTTTATCAGCTAGGTCTCATCTGACACCCTTGCTAATTTTCTAGGTCAAATCTTATAGATAGGAACAAGCTTTACCATTGGTTTCAAGTTGCCAACATTGAGAAAATAAATCTTGAAAAGAAAGCCAAAGTCTAGGAACTGCCACAATGCAGTATAGAAAGATTGCAAGTAAAGCAGTATGTGGATAAAATACAAAGAAGAAAGTCAAATTCAGACTCTTAAAAAGATACATTTAAGTTCAGCGAGGACCTTCATCTACCCTTTTATTCAATGAATATAAATCCTTTAGAACAACAACAACAAAAAACTCCCACTGAGATCCAAATTACATAGAAAGAGAGAGAATGTGAGTTATTTATGGTAGTTTTTCTAAGGTAAAAGCAAATTCTGCTGCAGAATGCATGAGTTGGTGAAGTTATAACTTAGATTATCCGAATTTCATTTTCCCCTAGTATCTAGCACTGGATCTGAAAGTACAACTCTAGTAGCTATTTCCAATGAAGAATGAGAAATTTTCCTACCTGTAAAGAAGATGAATGTTTCTTTAATTGACTCTTTGATCAGAATAAAGATTTATAAGAAGAAAATGCAATATGCCCCTGATAAGGAATTAGGGATGATGAATGACTGAGCTATTAGTTTCATGGTTCTAGGAAGCATATGTCTCAAGACAAGGTAACCTTTATTGAAACAAGATAATTTAAGAAATGAACTTCTTATCTGGATTTAAATCTGTTTGCAAATTACTTCCAAAACTCCCTTTTAACAAAATCTGAACCTCACATTGTTATAATAGCAAGGTAGAACAAGTTCTTCTTGTCTCTATTAGGTCCTTGACAAAAACACAGGGTAGCCTATAAAGTGCCGTAAAAGCAGGGAGAATGTTGTTTACTTTTTCCATAAAGGTCTGAGCTCACTGCGAATGCTAAGTGAATGCTAAATCTGAGTCATGAAAATGCCTCTCTAATGAGTACCAAAGAATTCCCAGAGCAAAACCTTGTCTTTGTACCCAGTGTCAAAAATCACCCTTCCTGCCTTCTTATCAAAATGACTCCCAGTTCTCTGCCCATAATCCTTTATCATTCACAAAGCAGGTACTCTGTGAATGGTGATTAAATTAATTTGTGGTTCTTGTTGAAATAAAATGGTCCAGCAAAGAGAGGTTTAGTTGTACCCATATTTCCAGCTCAGTTACCATGATGAAAAAGTGTTTTGTGTTTTAATGAGATAGGAAAACACTCCTAAAATACCATCATCCAGGATGTGGATCATTATTATATTATCCCTGCATACAGCCTCAACTTTTTTCTGTTTCATTTTTGTACTACCCACATTGTGAAAGCAGACTTGGTTAAGTTATACTTTGTACCTGAAAGCAGACTTGGTTAAGTTATACTTTGTACCTTCCCCTACTAAGCTAGCCATGGCTAGCAACCAGGACCTCTGCTAGCTAATCTAAAGATAAGTTCAAGGATATTAAAGTCATATGCATCTTCAGTGCTATCCATTTCTGTGTTCTAATTAGTGTTCCCCTCCCAAAGGTAACTATGCCAGATTTTCTGTCCATTCAACCATACAGCTTCTCTATTCCCATTCTCAGTTTTTGCCAATGCTTTTGCTTCTTCTGTGTTAAAAAATAGTTTTACTATCTCATGTCTACACACATAATGGTATCAGTACACTATACTGTATTTATATTCTCCCAATATCATCATGAACACTTTTAGCTACTTATTTAATACTTGTTTGTTCATTTATGTGCATGGGTTACACATGTGTGAGGACATGTATGTATTATAGCACATATGTGTATGGACTTCAGATAATAACGTGTTAGCATAGATTCACTTCTTTCTCCCTGTAGGTTATTGGGAAAAAGCCTAGATCATCAGATTTGGAAGCAGGCAACTTTATCAGCTACAGCCATTCATCAGCCTTGATGAACTTTTTCTACAACACATTTCTCTAGCCAATCTTCCTTCCATCCTATGGTAGTTTTTAGTTACTTAATAGATGAAACTCATAAACATATTTACATGCTGCTACTTGTTCTATCTTAGAAAGCAAAACAAACACAAAAAAGTGTTTTACTCATTTTGAAGAAGCTTAAAGAAATGTCTATGTATACCAAATAAGGGATCCATAAACAAAAGAAATGATTTCATCCATGTCCAAGTTGGTAAGCCAATGAATATCCAGGGGCTACTTATAGAAATGGTGTGATTCAAAGGCTGGCAGATCATTGAGAAGTCTCACTCTGCATAGGTAATGATGAAGCTGCATCAGTAGGTTATCAATAGAATTGATCTTCCACCACTTACATACTCTCACACATCCTAGAACAACTTATAGCAGCTAGAATCTCAGGATAACAGCCAGAGAGAGATCCTGCTGCTTCTACAGAATGTTAAAAGCCATGTTAATAATGTTATATATCTAGCTGTCCCTCTATATCTCTATTTTTTCTACTTACTCCACTGCCGAGGGCCATGGGAGGATACAGCAGGTGAAAACTAGTTTTCAGTGGGTCAACCTACCAGATGAAGTACTCTCTGATGGGAAGCCCCACTAGACAAAATCTGTGGGGTCACTGGCCGTGGAAACCAGTTGTTTTCTGTCTGTAATTTTCTCATGTGCCACCACAATACCTCTCTAAAAAGAACAGCCGTGGGGTTCCTTCCACAGCCCATTGGCAGTGTGTTTTCCATCTTTGGGCACACATATAGCTGTGGATGGTCAGGAAGATGATTTCTACTTAAGCTGTATAAATCTAATAATACTAGAATATTTTTTATAACTGATATAGGAAAGTAACAACATTCTCAGTCACAAAGACAGCTAATTTTAGACTTCAGAACAAATTCAAAACAGACTGGCTGCCCCTGTAGAGAATACCCAAAGACAAATTCCTGGGTGCTTATTGCTGAACCAAGGTCAGACTTGAAGCAACTTTAGTAGACACAACCCTCTGCAGTAATTGATTTTCTGCACATACTCCCACCCTCATTTTATGTTACAGGACTCAGAGTTCAGCCAACTAACTGTTATTGTTAAGTCCTGAAATGCAATCTCACTTCCTGTCTGGGAAAGCGCTATGAGCATGGCCAAGTGTTACTCACTGGCCAGTCAATGTGACCTCCCTAGCCTGAGGAAAACTGTGTGACTTATCATGTGTTATGAGAATGGGTCAGACCTGGAAAACATAACGCATAATTGTCCAGAGTTTGGCTGTCAGAGAGTATTGAGCGTGAGAGTGAGGTGTGTTAGTGTGTGTGTGTGTGTGTGTGTGTGTGTGTGTGTGTGCTGAGTAAGGGATGTAGCTGAATGGGCAGAAAGAAAAGTATGAGAGATGAAGAAGAAGTGTTAGAGATGAAGAAGTGTGAAGTAAGTGTGAGAGATAAAAGAAGAAGAGGTGTGAGAGTGAGGTGAGCGAGTGAGAGAGTGACAAAGTGTGAATGGATGATGCAGTAATGTATGAAGGAATGTAACAGAGTAGAGAAATATATGGCTGAATGTAAAGAGATATAGCTCTGTGGAGACAGAGAGATTTTCAGAGAGGATTTTTTCAGTTCATGCAGCTTTTTTTTTATTGATTCTCATTATTTTTGTTTATCCAACAATCTTTAGTTTTAGATGATGAATGAATTTCTTTCTGTAGCTTATATTATCTTTTCCAAGATTTCTACTAGAGTCTTCTGTAACATTGGATCTGCTGTGTGAGGAACAGAGGTAATAGTAACTACTCAGAGCTCTGGAGTATCTAGCTTTTCTGTATCATGATAATTGAGTAACGAAAATAAAGCAATATGTGATGACCTTAAACTTTCAAATTATTTTTATTGAGAATTTTTTTATTCATTTTACATACCAACCACAGACCCCCTCTCATCCCTCCTCCTGCTCCCCCAAGCCTTCCCCCAACCCATCCACCAACCCATCCACCAAAAAGGTAAGGCCTCCAATGGGGAATCAGCAAAGCCTGGTACATTCAGTTGAGGCAAGTCCAAGCCCCTTCCCCTGAAACAAGGCTATGCAAGGTGTCCCACCATAGATAATGGGCTCTAAAAAGCCAGCTCGTACACCAGGGGTAGATCCTGATCCCAATGCCAGGGGCCCCTTAAACAGACCAAGCTACACAACTGTCTTGCTTATGCAGAGGGCCTAGTCCTGTCCCATGCAGGCTCCACAACTGTTATTCTAAAGTTCATGAGTTCCCATTAGCTTGGCTTGGTTGTCTCTGTAGGTTTCTCCATCATGATCTTGATGCCCCTTGCTCATAGAATCCCTCTTCCCTCTCTTCCACTGGATTCCTGGAACTTGCCCTGGTGCTTGGCTGTGGATCTCTGCATCTGCTTCCATCAGTTACTGGATGAAGGCTCCATGATGACAGTTAGAGTATTCACCTATCTGATTACTAGGGTAGGCCAGCTCAAGCACCCAGAGAGAGGAACTTTTAAGATGAAGTAAAAGATAAAGTTACTATTAGAAAACATATGTTTCCTTATTTTCCCCTCAGATAGAAAAAGTCTAGCCCTAGCCACATTCGTGGATTTTTTTTTTTTTTTGCATATTCTGGTGTTATCTGGAGGCTGGACCCTGCAGTTAGCAATACTCCATTGTCATGAATGTAGGCAGATACATTCTAAAGATCACCAAGTAATTTTACTTCAAGATGATATGATGGTTATATCCAGCAGGTTAAACCTGAAAGAAAATCTCTACAAAAACAAAAGTAGAAATATCACTACTTTTCCAACCCTGTTTCACTAATTACAGCCCCTCTTTCTCTTTTCTATTTAATTGGAAAACTGGAAAGAATTGCATCTGTTTGCAACTCCATTTCTCATCTCTTTGTCTTTGGAACCAAGGCCCAAATGTTCCAGTTCCAGCACTATACTGATGCTGCTTTGTCAAGGTCACCATGTCTTCCATACTATAAAGTCCAAGGATCAATGTAATCCTAATTTACATAGACCTACCAACATCAACTCCTCTTTCATTCTTTATTCACTTTGTTCTTTGAGAGCACAAGCCCCTCCTTAGCACTTCTATCTATCTCTTGTCTCCATTATTTCCTTTCCCATAATTCCATCACTTAAAATAGGAGTATGCCAGGGTTCGGTTTCTTTGTTTCTGTTTCTTCTCTTACCAGTCTGTAGCTTTCTTTTGACAATACCACTAATGACTACCAAATGTCTGTCTCTGGTGTATTCAATTACTCCATCATATTCATATATGTATATACACACATATATATACACATATGCTACCCTATTGCTATAAAATCAATTGTGGAAAAATATTTAACAAAACAATTAACAAATGTCTCCTTTTTTGGTCTATGTTGGCTTTAGTTAAATAGCTATGGATAGATTGGTGGTTTAGATGAGAATGGCCTCCATAGACTCATATTTTTAAATAAGTGGTACCCAATTGGTAGAATTAATTGGGAAGGATTAGAAAGTATGGCCTTATCGGAGGAGGTATATCACTGGCAATGGGCTTTGAGGTTTTAAAAGCCAATGCCATCCCACTTTGCTCCTTCTCTCTTTCTGCCTCCTGTCTGTGTGTCATATGGAAACAGTCTGCTACTCCTCCAGTGCCATGCTTGACTGCTTGTGTAAGACAAATTTCTAAACGGTCTTATTAATAAACACACAGAGCAAGAAATAGGGGTGAAAAATCTGACAGAGATCAGAGGAATTAGGAGCAAGCCACCAGCTAGCTTCACCTCTCCAATGCCACTGCTTCCAAAGAGAGTGAAGCTAAGAGAGGGTGACTTCCTGTCTAAGAAAGCTTTTTGTGTCTGTCCATTCAGCTAACTCATTTCCTCTCTCTACCAAGCTACATTACTTCCTGTCTGCACAGACCTCCAAAACTCTATGGCTGATGCTGGGATTAAAGGCGTGTGCCACTACCGCCTTCCAGCTTGTTCCCTAGTGTGACTTTGGACTCACAGAGAACTAGACTGATTAAGGGCGTGTGCTAACTTGCATGACTTTTGTTTTTACTACTAGTAGCTGGCTGACCCTTTTCCTCTGATCCTCAGATAAATTTTATTGGGGGACGCAGATAAAATATCACCACATGCTTGCTGCCATGTTTCCTGTCACGATGGTTATGGACTATAATCTCCTGGAACTGTGAGCTTTCTTTTATAAATTACCTGGGTCATGGTGTTTTGTCATGGCAGTACAAAAGTAACTAAGAAAATAGTTAGTTCTTATACAAATAGTGACAAGTATTGAAGTCATTTGATGCGGTGAATTATTTGCATGGCAAAGACAAATAAATCACGTGGCGTGTGGTAGGTGTTGGCATTTCACCAGGATCCCAACTATATGTCAATTGCATTGTCTATACATGTAATTTTTATTTGGACTTGGTTTCTTAGAGCATGAAACCTGAATTCTAAAAAAGAAACATTGCAAATATCAGGAAACTCAAAATTAAAGACTAAAAACAGGAGTTCAGAAACAGTTGCAATGAGTGCCACTTCCATTGTGTTCCACTGGTTGGAGCAGATGCAACCCACTGAGACTCAAAGAAAAGAGAAGCATCTCCCACCTTTCAGGAGGAATGTTAACATATAGCTATGTTTAATCTGCCACAGCTTCAATGTCATTGATGTTTTTAAAAAATGTTCTGGTGAAGGGGTGGTGGTGGCACATGCCTTTAATCCCAGCACTCTGGAGGCAGAGGCAGACAGATATCTGTGAATTCAAGGCCAGCCTGGTCTACAGAGGGAGTCCAGAACAGGACTGGTACACTGAGAAACCCTGTCTCAAAAAACAAAAAACAAACAAACAAAACAAAAACAAAAAACATTGTGGTATTCTTCAAATTTCTATACAAAAGGATTATAAGGATTCTAGTCATCCATCTTGTCTCATTTTCCATTTTTTTCATTAGATTCCAGCTATTTCTTAAAGGCATAATATTTGTCATTTTTTTCTATCTAGATCCCCCACAACAAGTAATTTTATATATCTAGATAGCTTGATGTTTCTTTTACCCTCTGTTCACATGTATCCCTCTTTTTATATTTTATTAAAATTTTATTTAAAATATAATTACATCACCCTCCCTTCCTTACCCACTTTCTCATGATCTGCCTCACTTCCTTTTATATTGATGATTTTTTTATTATTGCTACATTTTTATGTGTGAAAATATAAATAAGACTTGCTGAGTCAATTTAGTGTGGCTGTTGTTCATTTTATTTCAAAGTGGACAACTCTGTATTGGATAAAACTAAAATACTGAAATAGATGTGTTTGTTTTCTAACTTATCATCAGAAAGAAAGAGCCAAAAAGTAGAGATTTTTTGACTGTTTATTTACTACTTCATCTATGGTACCTGTGGTAGTTCTTAGAGTGTTTTTGAAAGTTCCGTATGTATACATTTTGATTGGGAAACAGATGCCACATTTGTTTAATCCTTGATACCAGCCCCATTTTATTTAACTGCAACAATTTAGAGTTTTCCCCCATTTGATTCACTTTGATTGCAATACAAAATCATCATGGAACGAGTTTTCATTGCTTAAATATTGATTACATTCATGGAACCACTCCAAGTGCATCAAGAATTTAGAAGGTTTTTGATAATGGCTTACTGTTAACAAATACTTATATGGAAGACAATGTGGCAGCTCACAGCAATAAATTAATTTTCAAATACCACTTTGGGATTTACATGTCCTAAATAATTAATGTGATACTTTGTAAAGTTTTGCGTACTGCAAATCCATTCCCTAGTATTTATGTAAACCTATTATCTAGCATTTATATACAAACATACTTAAATTGGGAAAAAAACTCAGTAACCCTTTAAATCCAGAGGCTTCATTGAAGATTTTTTTTTCACTAAATCTTCAGCCCAATTTTCTATCTACCCAACCATATTGTTTTCTGGAAATAGATTAAAGAACGGGTAGGTACTCACTCACTTTAACCCTTCCTTTATGAAGCTCCTCTATCATCTCAGAAACTCAGCTCCAATGCACAAAACTTCAAGATACATATTTTTAAAAATTGAAATGCCAGACATTCTCTTTTCATGATAGATAGCAGTCATTATTAAAAGATAATTTAAAAGATTAATTCAAATTTTTTGAAGTTAGTGATTATTTTTCAGGTATGCTTTCTGTACACTATGGTTTGAAACATATTCATTAGCTAAGTGCTGAGAGTTTCACAGCAACATGGAGCAGACATGAAGTTTTCCAAAAGCATTGTTTGACCAAACAAAATTTGACCCTTGTTGATGATGTCTCAGCTTTGCCCATCAAAGGATCTTGAAGGGAAGGTTCTAACCTAAACACATTGTTGAAGACAAAGCCACTCAGCAGTTAGAGAGTCTGTAGAATCTCAGAAATATGTCCCCATCTTACCTGAGAATCAATACAGACACAAGTCCTGCTCCACCTGTGGAAGGTTCAGGAGTGTGTTTGTAGATATAAATGGACAGAGTTCAAGTTTTCCAAGAAGAAAGTGACCCTGAAAAAACTGTCACTCCAAATTGATTTGAAGAATGCTCATGAATCCCCTCACTAATGATTTCTCCAGTATCAGAAGATGAATCTTCAATATGCAGCATCAGTATCAGGTAGTGATACTGCTTCAGAATCCTGCATGGATTACGCTTCTACTTCTACTTGGGTTCTTCAGAGAGAACTCTATACTAGAAGCACTGGCCAAAGATAGACATGTGATTAATATTAAAAATGCCACATCATTTTTCTTCTTAATGTGTTGCAATCTATTCCCTTCAGTGCAGCTTCCCTAAAGTGGCAGTCAGCACTTTCATCAAAGCATACTATTTGGAGGGCAGAGTTTTACACCGTGAAGAAGGTTAACACAATTAAGCCCCAGATGATACTCCNCACTTCCATATTTAAACCCTGATCAGTTCTTTACACAGCAAAAGGATTGGACTTTCTGTACGGATATGATATCTCACTGTTTAATTTGGTGCTTGTCTCCCCTCTTTGCTTGAATTCATAGTGCTGCCCACTTTAATTTCATGTGCTAGCTACATTGGAATCCTTCTGAGTCCCCCCCATTCCTCCTCATCATTTTACTTCTTCCTTGACTATAAGTGCAACATATCTTTATATCTATTTCCACCCACACACCCTAGAGAAAATCAGTCTTTATTTCTATGAATCTTAATCTCCATGTTTGATTTCATGCAAGCACATAAGCCTCATTAAACAACTCTTACTGTAATTTATTACNAACACTTCACTGTGCATTTTTTAATTAATTTGTTTCTATCTATTGTAAACACAAACACATGCTTCACAAAGAGGAGGGATATATAATTTTGTTCATTTCTTGTATTCCTAATAAGTAGTTAAAAACTGCTGAATTGAGATTGTGTATGTTTAATAAAGAGAGCCCCCAGCATAAATTTTTGAGTGGATTAGAGTTTTTATATTATTATATTATTATATGGGAATTAACATTTTAATCAAAGGAAGAATTTTCAAAGAGAAGATCCTATATAACAAAGGGCAAAGAATATAATTAAGAAGCACACCTTAATTCCACTAAGACTGACATGAGGTCATGGTAAAGCCTTCAAAAAAAGAGTAAACCCACCAAATAGCATCACATAATCCTATAAAGTAACAAGAACACAAATCATCACACACACACACACACACACACACACACACGCTCTTATGCATGGCTGTACACATGTGCAGTACCATTTCATTATTTCAATTTAAAAAGAACATTTCTTATTATGTCAACCAATAAAAAAATGACACTTGAGACAGAGATTAGTGACTGTCTCCAATGACTGAAGTTTCTGAGCCACTTGGCCCTGGACCTTGCTAATTTTGTCACCATGAATGTCTTTTCTTTCACTGTCCTTCTTGAAATTGCTTCTCTGATACTTTATTCTCAGTAGTTTCTCAAAGAGCCTGAGCTTTCACAGTGGACTGGCTTTTTTTCTTCTCTCTTTCCCTATTTTTCTACTTGCTGTATTTATCTTTCTGTGTTAACTCAGTTTTAATCACNAAAAGTGTTTCAATCAGCTAAAACATCATGGATAATATTTTTTTATCTTTACATTGGGCTTTAAGATTCAACACATTCTCTTCAAAATATCTGCTGAGTGTCTATTGTGAGCTAATGAGCTATCTTAAGCTGACAATCTATAACAAAAACTGGGAAATATTTTCATCCTTATTACACTGGCAGATTTCAAGAGAGATTTTAAACTAATAAAGGCAATTATATCAATGAGTGAGATAGGTTTTAATAATGAAGAAAGTACACTCCACTCTATCTTGTGATAAATGAAAACATTGCAGACACAAATAAGATGGGGGTGGTCATGAATGGCATTTCTGAACAGAAGGAGAAAGCAACTTCCAGCTGATTCCTCAAGGAAGCCTTCCCAAGAACAGGTTTACACATGTGATAGTTTGAAGAACTGAAAATTATATGAAGAGCAACAAACAAGTTCTCTGCTTGAAATGTGAATAGGAATCTCAAGACTGAGGCGACAAACTTAAAAAGAATTNCCAAGTGTTCACACATAGGATAGCACAGTCATTGGAGCATCTGAGACAGCTAGTGAAAGAGTAGGCTGATCCACATATATGGAGGGATCTGATTCTCTGAAAGCCATTCAGATCTCCAAAAATGCAGTGGGGCTGCACACCCCCAATGCATCTCAGTACACACAGATTTATATAGGTGTGCTCAATTGTACCATCTATATCTACCTTCTTAATACAATACAAGGGTTTAAAACTTGTATACAGTGAGCACTACACAAAATCATATATACTACATGGGTTTGGTTTTGTTGGCTTTTCAGAAAAGAGTTCCCTGACCTTTGTTTGAAACCATACTTTCTGTGTCTTCTCAGTGGATTTTCATATAATATGATACTCTCTTTTCTGTCTCTCTGTGTCT
>LZPO01088493.1:9290-21087 GCA_001675575.1 Neotoma lepida | reverse complement strand
CTTGATTTTTGTGAGGAGAAGGTTTGATGAAGACATCCTATTTAGGACTGAGTGTTCCAAAGTCTCTCACTCTCTGCACGTGGTCCATTTGTGGGTCCCTGAATTTGCTTCCATCTACTACAGGGGGAAGCTTCTCTGGTGATGGCCAAACAAGACATTAAACTATGGGTATAGCAGAATGTCTTTAAAAGTTGTTTTACTGTTCTGTTCTTTTAGAAGAACAATAATAATTGAATGTGAGTACAATCTAGCATGAGATACTTCTGATGTGCAGCTGTATGATACCTTCACCTTCCATGATATGCTCATCTCTTTACTTTAGTAATTTAGATCCTAACCCACTCTCCTTGCTCCTCGAGGTGTGACTGCTGTCACGGATTGTCTTTGTTCTTCAACATATTCTTTATTGCCTCTTATTTATGGTTTCAATATTAGCTACAATAAGAACTAGATCNCCACAACTCAGGAGATAGNTTAATTGATAAAGAGCTTGCTACCTGAGCATAAGGAACAAAGTTTAACCTTTAATCTACATCTAAAAAGAAGGACAAGGTGATGATTGCTTTTAATACTGGCAGTGGGGAAGCACAGACAACTATATTCCTGGGACTTGCTAGCCAGCCAGACTTACCTGCTTAGTAAGATCTAGGTATGTGTTAAATCCTGTCTTAAAAAAATAATGGTGGACAGTGCCAGAGGAAAGACACCTGAAATTGTTCTCTGGACTATACACACACATATTTACACATGTAGTCTACTGCTACACACAAACTTGCATACATATGCACACAGAGTAAACTCCCAAAACTTCATAGGCCTAATCAAAAGTAATTATGTCACCTTTTACTTCCTAGTCAAACATGGATATTTCTGCTGCCCTTTCGGTCTATAAACCTCAACTTTGTGATAGCCTCAGACTCTTTCTACAACCCACTGATGGAGAGAAAATGAACTAACAATTACACTGTAGAAGCAGGAACATGAAGTTTATTCCACAGTTGAGTGGATTTTCTACAGACAAATTCCACCANAAAATATATACAGATTAGTAGACTAATTCTTGCCATCCATCAATTACAGTCAGCAGGCATGTTAGTTCCCTTTCACTTCTCACTTGCAGTCCTGTGAGCAAAAGGAACTTTATTTTTATGAAGAGATTTGGGTGATTTTAGCCATACACTGGGGGAGGATGCTTTAAAGTAGTCTGATTTAATGCAACATAAGTGGACTATTGCCTGTATCTGCCAGAGGACTGCATTTATTCCAGTAGTAACTTATATAAACACTAGGATCTAGCAGGAATCTGGAACTTCAAGGCACATCAAAAAGAACCATAATCACACTTACTCACAAGTAGTATAGTGCTTCTGTGTGGTAGACAGCTTTTGTCCAGTTGTTGCTTTCAGGGAGCAATATTCCTAACGAATTGTGTCACAACTATTTTGTGGTGGTTTCAAACCTTTGCATTCCAACAATACAAAAGAAAAGTATGCAGAAAGAAAGAACATCCACATGATTCAGAAGGGACCCACATCATGTTTGCTCACATCTTGTTCCTAAGCAATAGTTCCATGTTCCATGAAGAATCAACCTCCTATGTGATTCAGTATGAGCTGCACAGTTTCTGGCAGCAATCCAGAACAACCAGAGCCCAATTCTTCAAATCACATAGAAGAAGCACCTCTACTTCCAATTCTATGATAAGGTATNACTGGAGAATTCCACATAGACCTGCACTAATTTTTTTAGCTGTGTATGGTTTCTACATCTATAAATCAGCACTTAGGGGGCTGAGGCATGAGGATAAGTCAAAGATTCAAGGTTAGCCTGTGTTACATAATGCTTTCTGGATTAGTCTATGCTATTCAGTGAATTCCTGTCTCAAAAGCCTGTATACACACTGCTTGATGCAGTTGGGACTCTTCTACAGAAGAAACTGAAATAGCTAAGCAAACACATTTTTCAAAGTAGTTTGAATGAACATTGCTCTGAATACTTGCTCCAAACCTAGAAGCAGAATATTATACATATAGCTGAATTTCCATATGTGGAAACTGCAAAANTGCTATTTGTAAGTCATGTTCATTTGTATACCAGAAACCTGCCAGCAATGTACCCAAAATTCATTTGTAGCCACTGTTTATAGCAGTGTCGGCATTCAAGTTTTTAATGTATAAATAGCAAAGTAGAGCTACTGGCACCATAGCAGCTAACATGCTTACTCATTAACACATGCAAGTTTATTTGCTCTTTGTAAAAAAATATATTATTAAGAAATATCTTTAACATTAGATGAGAGAACATTGCAATGAGGCCTAAAATAAAACTAANGCTCAAAGGAAAGCTAAAGCCAAGCATTTACATGAAAACTAGAGAAACATACTAAACAATGTTTGATTGGTTTCCAAATATTTACATATTTGAAATTATATTAACCAAGGAGACTATATGTTCAAAGACAATCTTTCTCTTCTCANNATAAACATTACCATAACAATAGCTATAAATCATAAAAATAACTGCTAAGGGATTCAAGGTCAACCTAGAAATTGTTCTTGCCACATGTGATGGTGACTATGTGCATCAACTTGGCTAGATTTAGAATCACCTATGAGACAAACTTGACACACTTCTTATTCAGTTTGTGAGGATATTTCCAACGTGTCTTAACTAAGGTGGGGACACCTTCTCTAAACATGAGCAGGACCTTGCTATAGAATTGGGATTCTGACTGAATTAAAGTAGAAAATGAAGAATCCTAATTAATATCATCCTTCAATGCTTCACTCTCTGCTTCGGTGTGACAAGCTATTTTATACTACTACTTAATTTGATACGAAGATAAATAACTCTGATTTCAGCTATAATAGTTGACAAATTTGAAACTTGTCACTCTCATTATTCTGCCTACATCAAGACTCAGAAAGAGAAACATGGTATATACTCACTCATAAGTGGATACTAGATGTAAAGCAAAGGATAAACAGACTACAACTCACAGCTCCAGGGAAGCTAGCTAACAAGGAAGACCCTAAGATTGATACATGGATCACCCTAGGAAGGGGAAATAGATGAGATCTCCATGACTAAAATGGGAATGAGGAGGGACAATAGAGGGGAGGGGAAGGGGGATGAGAATATAAGGGAATGGGACGGTCAAGCTGGAACAGGGATGGAGTGTGAGAGCAATGAAAGATATACCATGATAGAGGGAGACATTATGGGGTAAGGGAGAAACCTGGTGCTAGGGAAATTCCCAGGAATCCATAAGGACGACCCCCAGTTTAGACTACTAGCAATAGTGGAGAGGGTGTCTGAACTGGCCTACCATGGTAATCAGATTGGTGAATACCCTAACTGTCATTATAGAACCTTCATTCAATAACTGATAGAAGCAGATGCAGAGATCCACAGCCAAGCACCAGGCTGAGCTCCAGAGTCCAGTCAAAGAGAGGGAAGAGGAATTCTATGAGCAAGGGGCATCAATATCATGAAGGGAAACAACTAAACCAAGCTAGTAGGAACTCATGAACTTTAGACCAACAGCTGTGGAACCTGCATGGGAACTGACTAGGCCCTCTGCATACAGGAGACAGTTGCATAGTTTGGTCTGTTTGGNGGGCCCTGGCTGTGGGATTAGGATCTACCCCTGTGCATGAGCTGGCTTTCTGGAGCCTATTACCCATGGTGAGATGCCTTGCTCAGTCTTGATGCAGGGGGGAGGGCCTTGGTNNTGCCTGAACTAAATGTGCCAGGCTTTGCTGACTCCCCATGGAAGGCCTTACCCTTTTGGAGGAGGGCATGGGAAATGGGCTAGGGGGAAGCTCGGGGGTGGGGGAGCAAAAGGAGCTATGGGAGTAGGATCTGTGGATGATATGTAGAATGAGTGGGAAAATTTCTTAAATAAAAAATAAAAAATAAAAGTCTAAACACTAGAAATAAGTAACTTTTATCAAACTGAAGAGACATTTAAGGTTTGGTAAAATTGTGACTTCAAGAACCAGGGAGACAGTGCATCCAAGAAAAAAATAGAACTAAGATCAGCTTCTCTGAGACATCAGTGCTGGAGCTTACTCCATATTAGAAGTGTGATACCCTCCAGTGGAATGAACATGTGTTAAGGCAATTTCCAAAAATATTTTATTTATTTATTTATTTATTTATTTATTTATTTATTTATTATATTTTTATATTTTATATACCAACCACAGATCCTCCTCTCATCCCTCCTCCTGCTCTCTCCTAGGGCTACTCAAAGTAGTTGAACCATTCTAAAAGAGAAACAGAGCATGGTGGCACANGCCTTTGATCCCAGCACTAGGGAGGTGGAAACAGGAACTTCANAGGCAAGCCTAATCAGCATAATACAAGAGATGGAAGCAAGACAAAATAGGTACTGAGACAAAAACAGAATAAATGGATACCTTGGTCAAAGAAAACATCAAATCTAAAATTTCTAGGCACAAAGCATCCAGAAAATCTGGTCATGGTGAAAAGACAAAAATCTAAGAAAATGTGTGTAGAGGAAGGAGAAGAAACCCAAGTCAAAAGCAAAGAAAATATTTTCAAAATGTATAGAATAAAATCTCCCTAACTTAAGGAAAGAGATGCCTATAAGGTACAAGAAGCACATAGAACACCAAATAGATTGAGTCATAAAGAAATTCCCCCACAAAACATAATATTAAAAGAATATTAAAAGCTCATATGGAAAAAGGCTGAGGATCATATAAAGGCAGACTTATTAGAATAACTCCTGAAGATTCAATGGAGACTCTAAAAGCCAGAAGGGCCTAGATAGATGTTCAACAAACTCTAAGAGAAAACAGATGCCAACAAATTATACCAAGCAAAACTTTCAATCACATATGGAAATTCAATTTTATTTCTAATATTTTTCTGTAAGCTAAACTGCTATAAAGTTATAGTCTATTAAAATCAACTAGAAGTCTGACAAAATTACTCCATAAAGAACAAATAAGNAAAACCTACAATTAACATCATATCAAATGAATCAGAGGGAATCTTTTTCTATTCAGACTTTAGCAAATTGCTCCTGAAACAAAATGATATGAGCACATCATAGAAACCAATGTACAAAGTTGAAATAATTGGAATAATTTAGCAGTATTGTCCAAATCTTCAGATGAGTATATAACATGGAGTAATCACAGAAACCAGGAAAGTATAAAGAAATTGGTCAGTGGTTAAGTGGGAGCTAGCAGTATACGGGTGATATGAAGAGGGAAATGGAAAAATGGGACGGAGGCTCTGACTTGAGGTGGGGAGGTTAATACAGAAAGAGAAGGATGGAGCAAGGAACAAGAACACAAAGGTTGTTTAGTGAAGCCTCAAGAAGTCTCTGTCTCTCTCTGTCTCTCTGTCTCTCTCTGTCTCTCTGTCTCTCTCTGTCTCTCTGTCTCTGTCTCTGTCTCTCTGTCTCTCACATACACAAACACGTTATGCCATTTGAGCTGGCAATGCTCCCCAGAAGAACCACAGACTAGGAAAAAGCTCAGCATCTGNCATGAGAAACCTTCCTTGACATGGTTGGTGAGGGAAGTCCAATTGAATCTTAAAACAACATAGACNATGGATATAGCCNGTGACTGACTCTCAGAGGTTAAAAATGAAGCATGTATAATAGGNAANACTATCCAACTGTGAAGAAAAATGAAATCATGAAATTTGCAGGTAAGTAGATGGAACCAGTAAATAAATTGAGTTATGAGACTGAGAAAGACAAATGTCACATGTTCTCTCTCATCTGAGGATTCAATCTACAAATCTTCAGATGTGATGAATATATAGCCTGGAGTAACTTTGGAAACCCTGAGAATAAAGGGATACCATGGTTGAGGAGCATGAGAGATGTGAATAACAGAGTACTAGCAATTTGAAGGGGAAAATGATAAAATTTGTTCAGAGACTTCAATTTGGGAGAGGAAGGGAGATAAACACAGCAGGGGGGGATGGTCAAATAACAGCAAGAATGACTGAAAGTTATAAGAAAAAGCATATTATTAGCTATCTAACTAAAATATTGATAATAAATGTAAGCCTACATATTCATATGCACATGTAATTTAATGAAAATTTCCCATTTGATCTGACAAGGCTTCCTTCGAGACTTCCTCACAGACTATCAACAAGCGGGCATGAGAAACTCTCTTTGAGTTGTTTGTCAGGGTTGTCCAAGAGACTCCTAAACATTATAGGCTATTTTTATTGCCATTCTTTGCCTCCCCAGTGGGGAAAATATGTCCCTATTGCTGCAAATACGCTATCTTTTGGACACAGAACCCAGAGGATCTGATCTGGATCTGACTTCAAGCCTCCTCCCTGAACATTAGCTTTCACGGTACCAGAAGGTAGCATGCAAGCTTCCAAGAGAAGGAAGTAACCAGTATTCCTACCAAGCTATAATACATGGTAACTTTAACAGTGCAATACTTGGACTCTTGGTGGTAATCAAGAACTCTCTAATTACACAAGGTCTATTCAACAAGAGGTAAATCATACCAGGTACNAGAAATCTAGACAACTACCCAGGGCTAGTGAAGTCATGGGTTATGGAGGAGATCCCACAACTGCCAATTTACTAAACTAGCACAATACCTAACTATACTATGTGTTTATTATTATTAAAACCTACCAATAAATGTACTTCTCACCCTACATCAAGCAAACTTCTCTTCAAACAAGAAGGAAACCATTACAAAACCCATAACCAATCAAAACGCATAGTTCTGGAACCCAGCTGCTACATCTACAATANAACCCCTGCACCTAAGGTTCAGGAATCATTGAGCAAGAATGGGGCAGGTAGATTGTTAGGGCCAGAGTAACTGGAAGTTTGATGTGAGTTTGTGTCTTCTAGAAACGTCAGAGAAGCTACAACAAGGAGGTCTCACTAATATGGCTTCCTAAACACAACCTAAATAAGGATGACATCAATAGACAAGCTAACATGGAAGTAGGGAAGCTTAGGAAGTCTCAATATTATACAAAAACACTACAAGCAACTGAGGAATACTGAGAGTGGGAGAAGTAATCTTCCCCAGGGAAGACCACACCAATTGGTTATCCAATACCAAATGGTCATCATAGGAAACATATATGTGTGTTTACACATACATATATCTATATAACAATAATTAAAGAAAAGGGGGACATGAATTTGAAAGATTTTGAAGGGAAAGGGTGCATGTGANGGTTGAGATAGAGAAAAAGGAATGGGAAAATAGGAGTCATTTTTATTTAGAATAACTTTTTTTTCTGGTTTAACAGCTGTATCTACTATGTACCTTTTCCATGCTGAGGATGAAGTTGTTACTTTTTGTCTATTTCCCTTGTTCTAGAAGGGAAATATTCTTCTCTTAGACAATTGTAGTGTTAACATATGCACTCAAATAAAACTATAATTAAGTCTATTTTATTCATACTCTGATTACACAATATAAAAAATTATAGTAGTAGGGATAGAGAGATGGCTTGGTGGTTAAGAGTACTTACCATTCTTTGATTGGGCTCAATTCCCAGCATCCATGTTGGTCAGCTTGCCACTACCTATAACTCCAGTTCCACAGGATCCAATGTCCTCTTCTGGCCTCCACAGATATCTGAACACATGTAGCATATATTCAGACAAATATATATATATATATATATATATATACATAAATAAATAAAAATAAATCTGTTTTAAAAGCTAGTGTTTATATTTTAAGGAATTATTTTAATATTTCTCACTCTGTAGCCAAAATAGTGTGCTTTGAAAGCAATCTCTTTCTTGTAAAACATTATTTATGCTTATGTTTTTACAACATCCTTTTTTGCCTCCCATTGTTCAAATTTACTTTTTCCTTAAACTGTTGAATGTTTTGAGAAGCAGTGGCACACCTCGAAACCTGTTATAAAGCACTCACTACACTTCTATCTACACTCACTCATACATAGACCTAAGCACAGCATAGTTTTGTCATTTGTAGCTCTTATTTTTCTGGATTGAACCCACNTATACTTTCCTTTATGATTTCCCTCACNCATATCCTAGGGGTAGTTCCTCAATTCACTTCTTAACAAACGTCATATAAATAAATGGCCTAGTTTTGAAAGTGATTTTATTTAGCCCACATATATTTGTAAAAACTATGCCCTTGCACACAGTTGAAAGGAAAATTGAGGTATTTTCCCAAAGATAAGACTCAACTATACATTAGCTGGTGTGAAAATACTATCAGTGTCTTGTTCAGCCATCCACAGAGAAGCATCCTCCTACAACAGATGAGACCAAATACAGAGACCTACATCCAGACATTACTCAGAGAGTGAAAGATCTGAGAACACAGCCCTAACCAGGATGTTTCCATCAAATCCTTCCCCTCAGGGATGAAGGAACCTGCTTAAGAGCAGGTGGCAACAGTGTAAGAGCCAGAGAGGATAAAAAATGGCAAGAAAACAAGTCCAAGACCTTATTAACACTGCAGAACCAATGTACATATGAACTCACAGAGATAGTGGCAGTGTGCACAGAGACTGTATGGGTCTGCACCAGATGAGGTTCTCAAGCTGAAAGGAGAGGTGAACATAGATGTTCTCACCTCTAATCCAGAGGCTATCTCCAGTTCTTACCCATTTGTCAATTAAAAGTTANTTTTCTCCAAGGAAGTATCACTGGGGATAGAAACTATTCTTAAGTGTAGGCTGCATGCCCTGCAGTAGATGGCCAACAGAAAACAAAATTGATGTCATCTATGTCTCAGAACATTGTGTCAGGGTTTTATTTTATTTTATATTTACTTTTATATATTTTTTTTACCCTAAATGTTTTAAATATGTTACAGCTCAGCTTCCAGTTTGTGTGGGGTTTTTTTTTTGAGATTTCTACATGTCAGAATAAGTGTGTCTGTACACCTGTATCTGTTTCTTGTGTTATTTCTTGGACTCTTTTCCTTCTGTTTGTTTTATCCTATTCCAATTTGTTTTCATTTTATCTTATAATATTTTATTTNTTTTATTATGTGTTAGGTGTCTGCTTGTTTTCTAATGAGAGACAGAAAGGGGTGGATCTGCATGGGAGGAGAGATAAGGAGGAACTGGGAGGGATAGAGGGACGGGAAACCATAATCAGAATATATTTATGAAAAAACTCCTATTTTCAATATAAGAAAAATCAAAGACAGTGGTGGGTAGGACATATGGGAAGTCTCACCAGAAGGCATTCTGCTTGGGGCCCTCTTTGTCAATCAGGAGTTTCAGTTGACTGTCTTATTTTCATAGGTTGTCTAGTTCTTGTTGTTGCTGNTCTGGATGATGTAAGTACCTGATCAGATTCTCTAGCTGCTGCTTGTTTTATTCTTTGACTTGTATTTACTGTGTATGTAGAAATCCACACATCAGATCATTCTCCACACAGAACAGGCATTTGTGAATTTCTAACATTTTGTTGATCTTGTAGTGCTTGCTATTTTCCTACCCCCCATCTACTTGACTCTCGTTCTAGAATGGCTTGTTGTTTTCTACAGCATCATGGATGTGTTTGTCTTTCTCTTCCTTCAGAAGTCTTTCAAATATCTTCTGAATATCTACTATAGAGCTGGTTTAGTGATAGTAAATTCCTTTCTATGTTTTTACGATAAGAAGATTTTCTTTTTCCTTCAGTTATGACTGATGCTTTTGCTCAGTGAAGTCATCTGGATTTGCATTTGTCTTTCTGAGACTGAAACGTCATTCCAAGATCACCTGCTTTTTATAGTTGCTTCTGAGAAATCTGATGTTTTCTTGAGAGGTCTGGTTTTTGTTGGTTTGTTTTTGTTTTTTATCTGACTTAATATTTCCCTTGCAGTTTCAATATATTTGCTTTGGTTCTGTACAATTGGTGTAATGATTATGAAATTACATGGAGTTTCTTCTCTGGTCTTGTCTGTCAGGTGTGACAAATATTTCATCAACCAGAATGGGTATATCTTTCTCATATTTGGGAAAATTGCTGTTGATTTCATTAAAATTTTTTCTATACTTTTAGCATGAAATTCTTAGTATTAAGTACTCTTTATATGCCTATTATTTGTATATTTTGTTATCTCAATTTCCCATCTGTCTCAAATGGATTATTCATAAATTCTTTTAATTATCTTGCCATTGTCTTAATGATCCAGTTCCTAAACAGTCTTTGTCTTAACCCATTGTATTGGGGTACTTTCCACAGAGCTTTTAATTTGACGAATTTAATTTTTAGTTTCCAAGATTTCAGTTCCTTGATGTTTTTCAGTTTTTCTATCTCCCTATTGAATTCTACTTTTGTGCACTGTATTCACTTCCATATTTTATTCAGTTTTCATTTTTGTGAAATTAAGTCATGAGTTTTGTATCCTCTTTTATGTCTTTGAGCATGCTTGTAATCATTCTTCTCAATTATTTGCAAATTTATCTAATTCACTTTCATTGGAAAACATACTAATGGTGGGATTAGTCATGTTTAAGGTACTCATATTGCCTTGAGTTTTCGTATTTCTTGTGGTTTTGTATAGAGATTTATGTATCTGGAATTATTTCACCAACTAGATTTGTCTTAAACCACCCCATCTTTATTTGTTTATTTTTCCTTTAAAATTTAATTAAAATATGATTACTTTATTTTCCTTTTCCTCCCCTCTCTCTTACTCCTCCAATGTTCACTCTCACCTCAGAATTCACCATCTCCTTTATTTAATACAATTGTTTTCTGTATATACATATAATGAGTAAAAATATAAATGCAATCTGCTGCGTCCATTTAGCACTGTTTTCTGTGTATGTTTTTAAGGATGACCACTTGGTATTGGATAATGAGTCAGAGGACTCATTCGTGGGGAAGGCTAAGTCTCCTCGCTCAATAGTTGTTAATAGTTGTAGCTCTTCACCTAGGGCTGAGGTGAAGCCCCATCTATATTGGGATGNCAAATGATGTTAGAAGTACTCAGGTCTTGTTTGCGCACTTATGTTGCTATGATTTTATGTGTGTAGCTTTCTTTCCTTTCATGCATAGGAGCCACAATCTCATACAGACTTTGTACTCGTTAGTACTATTATTTCTGGAAGTTTTGTCATGAAAGCATGTTGGATTCTGATAAAGGTTTATTTTCTGTATCTATTGTGATGATCATGTGGTTTTTGTTTTTAAGCCCACTTATATGATTTATTATATTTATTGTCCTACATCTGTTGAACTATCTCTGGATCTCTAGTATAAAGTCAACTCAATCACTGTGAATAATTTTCTTTTTTATTAAAAAAAGGAATTTTTACATATATGTTGCTTATAAACTTTAACCTCCCCTAGCTTCTCCAAGATCACAAGATTCTCATCTTCCTATCCAACCAACTTTATCTGTTTTCTCTCTCTCTTTATCTCTCTTACTCTCCCTCCCCTCCCCCTCTCCCTCTCTCTCAACAAAAATTGAAGATCAAAACAAATAAATAACAAAAGCTATCTTACTGGTTTTTAAAATTTTATTTAATATCTTAAAGATTTATACAAGTTTTTCACATGCTTGGTTAGAGTTACTCCAAGAACTTTATTTTATTATTGAGGGTAGAGTGAAAGGCATGTCCCTCATTTCTTTCTCAGGTCATTTGTGTTTTTTATATAGGAAGGCTAATGGTATTTGTGTGTTATGTTTGTATCCTGCTACTCTGATNAAAGTGTTTATCTGCTGTAGAAGTTTCTTGGTCGAGTCTTTGGAACATTTTATGTATAAAATCAAAACATCTGCAAATAAGGAAACTTTAACTGCTTCCTATCATATTTGTATGC